>JAJMLU010000252.1:0-11380 GCA_030569835.1 Pichia sp. NRRL Y-27261
ATAACTGTGGGCATGCTTACTCGAATTTGATCAATTGCTTACCCTTTTTAGAGTTGATCAGGCCATTGACAAAGGCATCGCATAATTTTTCATCTGTAAGATCAGAAATCTTAATGTTAGTTTCACAATATGATGGTTCAACAATGTCGCCATCTTCCATCATCTTAATGACAGCCTCGATGGTTTCAGTTCTGGAATTTGGGAATCTCTTGATGTTACCAGTGACCCAGAAACCCTTTGCGGTTAAGTTCTTGAAAATGAATAAACTGGTTGGTAATGCAACAGGCTTCATGGACATACCACCGTATGTTAATAGGGTAGCGTCTTGTCCCAACTTTCTGGCTAAGCCGGTAACACTTGGACCACCAACACAATTTAAACCAAGCTTGATTTGCTTACCGTTTAACCAAGACTTGATGGTCTTACCAAAATCCTTGGAATTGTTATCATCTTCAGTGATGACCTTTGTGGCACCTAAAGAAGTTAAATCCTGGACTAAGACATCGATGTCATCTCTGTTTCTAACGATATTAAGAGAGTTTAAGCCTAATTTCTTACCGATTTGAATGGCAGCTCTACCGACTTGGGAGTTTGCACCATTTTGGATAAACCAATCACCAGGTTGTAATTTTTCAAAGTAAGTTAACATTTGGTATGCAGAAGAAGGATTGACTGCAATTGTTGCAGCTTCGTTGACTGAAATGGTTTTTGGAATCTTAATGAAATCCTTACTTAGTGCAGCCTTATGGGTACACCAGGTACCGAAGTTAACATTTGTTGGAATACACCAATCGCCATTTTCAAAGGTGCTAACATTTGAACCCTTTGCAATGACCTTGAAAAGGCCTTCATTACCGGTAACTGCGGCTGGAGCAGTTAATTCTGGCAATGAAGTTGCAGATAATGGTGGTTTTGATGGATACACACCTTGGATTTGGTTGATATCGGAAGGGTTGATTGGGCATGCAATTGATTGAACGACAACATCGTCTGGTTGTAAGTTGTCGAGATCGATTTTATATGAGTGGCACTTGATTTCGTCCTTTGGTTCACCGTATTGGTTGTAGACTATGGCACGAGCGGTGATCGAAGAAAGCATTCTGACGGAATTGACGCTAGATCTGAGGGTGTTGCTGAAATAGGACGTGACGAACATGGCTGGAAGAGTTGCTGGATAGGAGAACGGGAGTGTCTTTGTCTGTGTGGTGTCTCTTTGCCCTCTGGGAAAGCTCTGTAGAGGGAAACCAACGAAATGTGGAGAAGCACTCTCCCCACCGTCTGGGGTTAAGTGAGCATTGAGCATTGAGTGGGGTCCGCTGTCCGCTGTCCGTGTTCCGGTCCCGCAAAGTCAGCGACCGCCCGGCAGTGGGCACACAACGGCCCCGGTGCTCGGCCACTCTGTTCCCACACGTCCATAACCGCCTCGATTGTGGTCGCGGTGCTTTGGGCTATGGTTTATGGTCCTGGTGCCACTGTTTCGGGCCCAGAGACTAGTTATGTTGCTCATAGCTATCCAGTGCACGCAATACTCCACTCCAAAGTGAAGTAAAAGAAGAGTAAGACAAGAAATTCTATAACGAGGCCAAAACTTAGTGGAAATGGGTTTGTTTAAGTGTATTTATTTCAATTTTAACATGTGGTCACGTGATCCAAAAAGGTTGAAATCTTGGAAATCTCAGCTTCTTTTACCTAGTCGTTGTAATTTTTTCAAATACACCCAAACCCAAATTTACCACAACTCACTGAAAATGCACTCAATCAAGTTACTACACATACTACTAAAAACTACAGAATTCATAGATACAATTTTCTGTTTATAAATTCGATTGAAGGTTTGTGTACAAAGTTATTGCATGTTGAAGTTGCAAAATCCCCTGCTACATGGTCGGTGTCGTTGCTTACGTAAGAGCGCGTGAATTTATGAACTGTCTAACGATTAGGATTATAGTTTACATCGCGTTCTGTGCAATAACTTGTACTGTACGATCTATACGATTCCAGTTTTAGAATTAGTAATTTTTGTTTATTAAAAAAAGATATATAGTAAAAGACACAAGTAAAAACAAATCATAAATCTTGTAACTCATAGACCTCTTCAACAGTGCTGGACTTTGGAACATCTGCAGTGCTGTTTCCAGAGGGAACTTTATCACTTTCGTCAAGCAAAACATCTCTTAATTTTTCCTTGACAACAACCTTGGATTGGTTAATCATAGCATTGGCAACAGTCAGCATTGGACCTAGCATTTGCATGTTATATGCAAAATAAAGACCAGTGATAATTAAAATGGCCAAGACGAACAACACAGGGTTTCTCAAAACAGTCATAAATTCATTCCAACCCAAAATGACCAATAAAACGTACATGAAAGTTGGAATAGATGTCTTGTTGGCAACCATCGATCTCTTTGCATCGAGATAGATAGCATCCGTCTCTTTCTTAAATCTAGATTTAACCTTAGATTGTTGTTTAGAGTTTAGCAAAGTGTTAAATCTGGATTCCTTATCAGACTTCTTGGATTCATCATCACTATAATCATCGTCTGATTCATCTTCTTCATCATCAAGTTCGCCCTCAATTTCGAAAACTGGCTTCTTGATATATGTGCCGTCCGATCTCTTCATGCTACATAAAACTGGAAGCAAAGTTAGGGCTTGGTCTCTTGATTTGTTAAATTGTGAATCCAATTGGTTGAACGTCTTCCATATTAATGGCAATCCATCAGAATCGAATTTGAAAGAGTCTTCAAAAAGGTTTCTTAAGATTCTTGTAGCAGAGTCATCATTTATGTAATCGTGAACAATGGAATCAAATTTGTTATAGAAGTTTCTCAACACCTTCAAATGGAGAATTTCATTCTCACTAACCGATAAACCGATATTGAAATCGTAATGTGAATTGTTTAAATATGGTTTGGTTAATAACTTTTCCAAAAGTTCATCGAATTTAAGAGCAATATGGTCCCATGATTCTGTAGATGGTGATGAAAACTCTTCAACGATAGCATCCTTAAATTTAGTTTGGAATTTCTTTGTGACCTTGTTTATTAACAGATGAGACTCCTTTATCTTCATTGAGTTTGTGAATTCTTGCAATTTCTTTTCTAAATTTTCCAGTTCAGCTTTATGGTTCTCTGCATAAATTGAGTCTTCATCTGATCCATCAATTAAAGAAAATTCGACTGATTGTGTTTTGAATTCCTTAACGGTGTCTTCGTTGACAGAGTGAATCAATTCCTTGAATGACAATTTGGATGCTTTTTTCAAGGCTGGGAAATCGGTATCTAATTTAGAAATAAGAGAGTCGGAAAGCTTGGATAGTATAGCAGATTGGAAGATCTTTAATTTAGTGTCAATCTTGGTCACGAGATCCTTACGTATATCTGAATAAACGGATGGTTTATAACGGGAAGCTTGAGTGTCATAACTTGAAATGCACTTTTCTCTTAACGCTTTGAAATACTGACATGATGAAACAGGATTCTGTGTTGGATTTTCTAAAGCAGAGAATTCGGCAAGGAAAGTTTCATCGTAAATACTGTTTAAAATTTCATTACACTTGAATTTGGACACTAAAATTTGTTGTGTTGGTAAATCTAAATCTTTGTTATTTTCAATTTGATCCCAAACCTTTTCTGAATAAAGCGCCCACGCATCAACTGGGATTTGTTTATGATATGCGTTATGATTAAACAAATGTTCATTAGTGAATTCGTCCCCCAATTCCTTAATGTTCAATTCAAATTTTTCAGGTTGATAATGTTTATGGGAAATTGCGAAAAACTTGAGGTCAAAGAAATCTTTGAGTTTGGAATCTGCACACTTTTCAGGTTTGTTTAAATCTTTCCAAATTCTATCCATATCGGCTTCTAATGACTGACCCAAGTTTGAAATTGGCGTCAAACCGGTGAAATCTCTTATAACAAATAATAGAAGACATTTTTGACTTTGTTCGTGAAATAATGAAAGATTGACTTCCATGACTGTTTTAAGTAATTCCATATTGGCACCTTGATACAAACCAACCTGGTGTTCAAAAATATTGACAATTAAAACTTCAGAGGTGGCCAAGGCAAACAACGCTGACTTTCTTTCAAAATCTTTATCATCTGCTCTTTCTCTACCATCCACACCTTCAACATCTAAGACATAGATATTACTATGATTGGCTCTTTTGCCGCCTTCAACGCTTTCGTCTGCTGTTGCGATGTAATTTGCATGAGAGAACCATATACCTTTAGTAGTTTGCTGTCTTTTCTCTTCATCCATAACATCAAAATGTGTACCAAAAAGCCTATTCAAAAGAGTAGACTTACCAGTGGATTGAGAACCGAAGACAGAGACGATATGGTAGTTCAAACCGTTGGTTGTGTCATTCTTGCCTATGTAGCATTTTTCAACATACGTGTCTAAATCCTTCACAAAATGTTTCTCTTCATTGACCAAATGAACCGAAGCCATGCCAATGTCCTTTTCCTGTGCGGTCGACATGTGTGCTGTTGTGCGTAGTATCGGGAAAGAGGTTCGCAGATAGCACGGCCAACAGATTAGAGATCAACAATCAACACGTCGAGCTGTTGAGTTTGCTGAGCTTTCAGTTTCGGTCGGTGCGCAATTTCCGGGCTGTGCAGGTATCATCACGAGTTTACCGTTCGTACGGAGGTTTTACATATTTTATCTAGTGCTCTTTCTAAGGTCTTGGTCTACGCTTCTTAGGCTTCTCCTTGTTGGTGACAGAACAACATTTGGATGGAACTCCCCAATCACGTTGCAGAATAGCCATCACGGCGTGATCATGTTTACCTTGCACCATGACTATTCTTCCCAGTTTAGGATCATCTGTAATCGTACACGATCCACCACATTTCACCTTCAATACATCTGCGAGTTTCTCCAAGTCAATAAAGAACGTTTCGCAACCAGACAGACGGGTAACCACACGACGTCCAACCTTAAGACTTTCTATAGTAATGTCAATACTTGGGATTTTTCCTCTTTTAGGAACAAGTCTTTTCTTCACGAGAATGTCGTTACTTTTATCATCACCCACCTTATACATCACATAGTAAGGAGAGAAAGATTCCACAACTTTCATCGTGAGGTCTGCACGTTTGATCGTCTTACCTTTGTAAAATCCGTTCAAGATATCATCTGGTTCAACGAATTCTGGATTAGCCTTGCTGACAACTTTTGGAGTTTGTTTGATGTATTTTTGTACAAGTGCCTTAACTTCATGTTCTGTGTAATATCCATCATATTCCATATCCAATCTATTAAATAGCATTCTTGATGAATTGGTTGGTTTTAAATATGGCTCGATGATTAATGGCGGCACTGCATTTTCGAGGGAGATAGCCTCTTTACCTTGCTCAGAACCAGAGCCACTTCTTTCAGCCTTCGCCTTGGTACGATATGGAACAAATCCAGCAACACGTGGGTTAGAGCGGTCCATTACCGAAACAACGGTTAATTTGTCATCCTTTCCCTTAAGTTTTAGCAAAGAATCCTTCTCCATTGCCTTTAAGAATTTAGCAGTTTTCTTCCAAGAAGTCTTTTTCATGTTCACGACATTAGTATCTACCGGTGGCAAGTTCTTGAGAATATGTCCGGATATGAACTGTGACGCCAGCATAGGTAATTCGAGTTTATCTTGACTGAGTGTGTACAACACTGCTCTTTTGAACATATCATCAATATCAGCAGTAGTCATGATGTATTCTTCTGGTTCTGAAATATAATCGTCTTCTTCATCATCATCGTAATATTCATCATCCTCATTATCATCTTCTTCTTCAATTTCATTAATGCCTTCTTCAATTTCTATTTCTGCTGGGGTTTCTTGATCCAATGTAAGACTTTTTAGAACTTCTGTAGCGTCAACAACCGAAACCTCGGTATTTTCTTCACTATCATCAGTTTTTGTTTCAACTGCAGCTTTCTCTTCCTCATCTTTAGTTTTAGCCGCTGCTTCTTCTAATATTTCATCCATTCCTCTGCCGAGAGAAACCAATTGATCACCAATAACTGTCCAGATATCAACGGCAACCCCGGAGTCAGGAATTTCATTGTCAGATTTACCTTCTAAATCCATCAAACACTCACCGACTGCAACTGCTACATTCGGCTTTTTATAATCAACCACTGCAACAATAGCACCGTTCTTCAGTCCTTTACAGTATGGACCATGACATCCCCTTATCATTAAATCAGCACCATTGGCCAATCTATCGATGACTGCTTCATGTGTTAGAATAAACGGAATTCCAAGTGGTTCATTTCCTTTAACAGATGCCCATAATTCATGTAACGTCGGGACTATATCCTCATCATTTCTAACTTGAAAAAACACAGGATCTTTAGTAACTGCATCGAAATATAAACTACCTTTCTTGATTTCTATTGAATTGAAAATTGCTTTGGAGAGTTTATCTGGATATCTTAACCCGTTTAGTTGTGACTTTATATTTTCTTGTAGTTTCCTCTTCTCAGAGGATTTGATATTCGAGCTGGGCTTGACTTCTAGTTGTTTTTTGAACATCTTGTCACAGTGTATTATATTGGCATATGCACCGACTGCATGTATCTCAAGAAGAAAGAAACCGTGCCATACGCCGGCAAATCGAAGAAATATCATGAATCCGAGAAAAAATCCAAAATGCCCACGCAGTTGGATTTGCTGTTGACATTAGAGATCATTGTTCGTGGACGCCAATCATCTCTCTTGTTTCGTGTTATTTCACCCCTGGATACCACTCAATCGATAGATACACACAACGAGCAACCATGTTTAAAAGTGTCGAAGTAGAGGAACTGCTACATCCACTCCAGGTTTCATCGTGTTTCTCGATATGCCCGACAATGGATCTCGTGTCTTTCCAATTGAACGATGATGTTGTTTGGATATACAGAAGAGGAAACGAAAAAGTATGGGATATAGAACCAAGCAGTACTCTAATTAACCCAGATGATGAAAATTCAACACCGAAGGTAAAAGAATTAGCATGGAAGCCAGATGGGAAATACTTCGCAGTGGCGTCGACCAATGGATCAATCGAATTATTTGACACTATGAATGGTGCGTTAATCAGATCAGTGCAATTGGATATGAATGTATCATGCATGAAATGGTTCAAAAGAAGCATACAAACAAATACAAAAAGCAAATCAAGTGTTGCCGGAATACTAGATGATGTCAATATTATAAACTCATTGCCAGTACTAAAACTGAACACAAACAATCCCACAACTGGAGGCACGTCAAACTATGATGATAACCTTGAAAACGAATCTGTTTTGGATTTCATCATTGCTGGATCATCCAATGGGTCTTTAAGTTGTGTATTTTCAGGAATATTTGTTGTTGAGAACCTAACATTATCGGACGTGTTCCAAGACTCTGAGATTTTAGATATAACATCGGACAGTTCCTTATCGAAGCATTACATTCTCTTAAAGACTGCTCCAATCAATGAGCTTTCACTACTAAAGATAGACACAGATTTCATTAGTAAGGATAAAGAGTTCACCAAAATTTTATTGATTTGTTCTAAACTTTTGAATTTAATAGACCACGTCCAGACATCGATAAATCAAATAAACAGTAATTACAAACCATACTTTGATTACACCATCCGAATCATTGAACTACTTAGAGGTGAAATTAAAGAAGAAGATGAGAATGCAAATTCTAAGAATGATGACGAAAATTCAGGAAATAATGATAGTAATAATGCTGACCCTATTTACGACTTATACGATTTATTATTGACGGGTTCTTTATCAAATGCGACTAAGAAATGGTTAACTGATTACTTAAGTGATAGAGGTATCAAAAGATGGACAAAATTAGGACGTACCTACTTTGACAGTGCCAGAAGTTCCATTTATAATGATTTAATTTCTTCATTACATCACATGATTGTTTTCCTCACGGATTTGAAAGGTTTAAGTCAGTGGACGTCGAATGATACATCATTATACATCTTAGACATTGATGAGTGTATCAAAATATCACAAAGTTATCTCAAATATTCCTACAAATTCATGATGGAGTTGAATGATAGCCAAAGATACTTTGAACAAACCATAATATGGCTAGCCAGCATACTCGCTGAATTGACCACAGATGAGAAACTTGATGTGAGTTTTAAAACAAATGATATCACAAAATTCCTAATGTTCATCAGTAGCAAATTAAATGCAGTTGACGATGGAAATAATGAAAACAGTATACACAGTGCGTCAAAAGTAAATGAATTCAAAAAAGTACTAGACAACTCTCTGAATGCATTGTTTGGAAAAATAAAAAATGACATCAAATCCAAATTCAAATTAGATAAACATTCATTAATATCATCATCGGGAGTTCTACCGAGCCATATCAATATGGAGATATTTAGTGATATTGACAGAGGATGCATATACCTTCTTTCTGACGATTCTTCTATCCAAATTAAGGAATTTGGATTATCCAATCTTGAAATAGTGACTCACAAAATAGCACGTGCAAATGATTCGACTAAAGCAATAGTTGATTTGAGGATATTAACTCATGATAGAATATTAACACTATTTGAAGATTCTGTCGTTGTTTATAGAATACTGTATGAAAGTGGAACAGCAATAACTGAGTATAAATATGTCTTAAATGAACACATAGGCGACGATTCTGAATTTCGAGCTGATTACTTAGCCGTGAACAATCAAAGTAAAACGTTCTGCGTTCTGGACAAATCAAAGAAGAAATATATCTGGATATCATATTGATCTATAAATTGTATTATTTACACGTCTCTATTTAAATTCTTTATACAAGATTTCGATCTCGTCTGAGATGACAACTCTCTTTTCTAAAATATTCGATTTTTTAATCTGTGCATCGTCGTTGATTGTAAATACAGAGTTGGTGAGAAATTCAACATAAGCTTCTCTGACACTCCCTGAAAGTGATGTTAAATCTATGTTGTTGAGCTCATCCATATCAGTTTGTGTGATTGGTGGGTATTTAAGGTAATAGTTTTGTAATTTTATAAGTCTGGAAACTCTCATATTGAATACTCGTTCTGCATTTGGTGGATCTCCAAACCTATTTGGATCTATGTGTATAATTAATTCCGGTGGTCTAAATTTATGCCTTATGACACTGCTATATTGCTGCCGTATTTTGATAAGTTTTTGGATGTCTGACGATAGTTTTGTATTGGTGTGAAATTTCAATTGTAAGAGTTTGTCTTGATTAGTCTCTAATTGCAAAGTTGGATCATTAAATTCCATTTCTTTATAAAATTTCAACTGTTGTCTATTCCATTTCTCAGCGTATTTTGATTTCAACGTAGATTCCTCATTCTTTATATTACTTTCTGTTAGTTGCAGTATCGTATGAGAAAAAGTTAGCATATGTCCGAATTCTTTCACAAGCTGTATTTTTTCTGTTTTCCTGGTATTTTTGGCCAATATGAATCTGGACATCCATCCAGGGTAAACATCAGTTAATTCCTTATTATTTGAATGGTATACATGATTTAGGATTGTGGTGACGATATTTGTTTGCTGTATTTGCGGTGATGGTTTTGACACTATTAGGTTTTTCAATATTTGTGATACAGGGATGTTTGTTTGAAGAAGAGTGGTGATCTTTTTGGCGGTATACTTGTCAAATAGTGATATATCATATCCACACGTAATACGTCGCCCCATTTTCACGGTTATCCATGGTATAGTTACCGAATAGATATGGGTAACTGACTAGTCGTCTGCCGATTGTTACAGGTCAAATTTTGAATTGTCAGATTGAAATTTCTTTCTTCACTCTATGAAAATTCAGGTAGCGCCGAGCGTCTCAAAAGGGAAATTCTCCCTCTGTTTTGTTTTTCTTTTAGCCTGCGGTGAATGAGGAAAGCTGCACTGATTTGACGACCTTCTTCTTCTTTCCTTTGTTCGGTTGCACCCCCATATCTCTTAGTTATTCCAGTTTTCATAGCCATCACTGCTAGATAAATCACATAAATGTCTGAACATCACAGAATGGGACACCGCTCACTATCTGCACGTCATGGGGCTTTATTTGCAGATAAGGCTAAAGACAAGGAGAACAATATAACCAATACTGCTAAGAAAGCTGTCCTTTCCTCATCATCGTCACAGGATGAAACATCCACTTTTGGCAGATCTATATTGCGTACCAAGTCTGCAAATGGACTGAAGGTTTCTTCATCAAAATCATTCACAGTTGCTCATAGTACCAATAAAACCCCATTACAAAATAGTAACAATGCTAACAAGGCAAGAAGAATCGTTAAACAACCATTTTCTATATTCGACAACAAGACAAACGATGAAAACATAGGATATCACGATAGTACCACACTGCAGAGATCCCAATCTCAAATGGAAAAAGAGAAAAATAGTACTGGGTTTTCAAGATCATCCACATTTGGTTCATCATTCAATTCATCTACGTTTGGCTCATCATTGACATTTAAATCAAGCTTAAACCAGCCAAAGAAGATCAAGAGTCAGTTAACCATTGGTGCTGACACAGATATGTTTGATTTTTTCAAGAAATCAAAAGAACAAGATCAAAAACAACTTGGTTTAGTTAATAATAGTGTCACTACAGATGCTGATACCAACAACAGTATGCAAGAGATCACATTTGCTGACGACACAGATGACATAACTTCCATGAAGAGACTAGCCACTGAGAGAAATTCTCCAGTATATCAAAGGACTCATAAAGTCAGTTTACATACCTTATTGCCATCATCTACGGATAACGATGATGTCGAAGAAACTACATTTGATTACAAAGATAAAGATGGCAAGACGGTAAATGGTAATAAAATCATCATGGATCTGGAAAGTTTGATGATGAATCAACATACTAAGACTATTCCAACTACAAAGGATGATGACTTAGAAATTGAAGTAGTAAGTCATAACACCAATGGCAAGTACCACGATGATGATTTACCTGAATCATTAGAAGGAATATACAAGCCAATGAGCAAAGATCTTTTAAGTAATTTATGGGATAAGCCAACATCATTATCATTTGCAGCAGCACAGAAATTTGAGGATCCACTAGGATTAAAGAACACATGGAACACAGCACAACAATCGAAGAATATTTTAGATCTTGACCTCAATGAAATGAAGGAACCAGAAGAGTTACTGTTGGAATTTTCAGATGAAGATGACGATGAAGAAGATAATGAAGGGGATAAAAAATTGGTTGATATAATGCAATTTTACGAACAAAAAGGACAAGCCCAGGATCATTAAGTAATTTAATGGTGCCAAGGCAGGATTGTAAGGTATTTTCCATTTGTATATTAGTAATTAGCAAGTCTCTATATAATAATCTAATAATAATCATCTA
>JAJMLU010000252.1:30053-42867 GCA_030569835.1 Pichia sp. NRRL Y-27261
ATTCACACCCACCATGCCCACGGCTAGTTCTTCCTGGGCAATACGGCACTCGGCCACGTCGTCACTGAACACATATCCAGCAAGACCGACATCTTCTCTGTTCCGGTTGGCTTCCTCGACTACGGCGGACATCGAGCCGGTGTAACGGATCAAGGATGCAACAGGGCCAAAGATCTCGGTTTCGTAGATTTCCATATCAGATGTAACATCGCCAAGAACCGTTAGTTCGTAGAATGTAGGACCCAATTCGGGTCTCTTCTTACCTCCTAATAACAACTTAGCACCCTTCGTGGTAGCGTCGTCGACAAGCTCTGCAATTTTACCAAGCGCACGTTCGTGGACGAGAGGACCGTGAGTTACAGTTGGATCCATACCCGGGCCGAGTCTCACTGTACTCTTTAATCTTTCTACTAAAAGTTGAGCAAATTCGTCATACACGGCATCAGCAACGTAGATACGGTTCGCACAGACACATGTTTGGCCACTGCTTCTAAACTTGGCGGCGATCATACCATCAACGGCCTTGGAAAGATCTTTGACCTTATCACTGACGATGAATGGAGAATTACCTCCTAGTTCCATCGAAACCTTCTTGACCGTGCTTGCACTTTGTGCTAATAACAATTTACCGACTCGTGTACTTCCTGTGAAACTGATCTTCTTGAGTTCGTTGGCCTCGCAGAATCTCTTGCCGAACTCCGGTGTACGGCCTTCTTCAACGGGGACGATGTTGACGACACCGTCAGGAATACCGGCATCCTGGCAAATTTTAGCAAATGCCAATGCAGTCAATGGAGTATCCGCCGCTGGCTTGATGACAGCAGTACATCCGGCAGCCATAGCAGCACCGAGTTTTCTGGTGATCATCGCCAATGGGAAGTTCCATGGTGTTAAAATACCAACTGGACCAACGGGTAGTCTGTATGCGGAAATTCTCTTACTTGGATCTACAGAACCAATTAACAATCCATTGACACGAGGTGCTTCTTCCGCAAACCATTCCATGAAACTGGCCCCGTACTTGACTTCACCAAAAGAGTCTGCTAGCGGCTTACCGTTTTCCAATGTGATTATTCTGGCTAAATCATCTGCGTTAGCTAGGATTGCGTTGTTTAATTTTCTAAGCATCGAACTTCTCCATCTTGGCGTCGTCTTCTTGAATCTCTGAAATGCATCGTGGGAGTTTTCAAAGGCAATGGAAAGCTGGCTTTCGGTGGTCGACATGACTTTGGTCAATTCAGATCCGTCGAATGGATTGATGACTGGGAAAAATTCACCATTATCGGATGTGAATTCACCACCAACATATGGCAATGTTTGGATCAATTCTTGTCTTTCAATCGTTCCAAGAGTTTGTAATACGGTCTTGGAGCCCGCTGTTGAGTATAGTCTTCTAAGCATGTTGTTATCGTTGCTGAAACAGCGGCAAAAGGCCCACTCCGAAGATAAAAGGAAGAGATGCATTGTGATAAAACGGACCATGGATCTTTCGGATGCGCCTGGTGAGAGTCAAAAAATTGTCTCATGATAAAAAGTGCGGAATCCCAGCACCGACCACGGTTTCAATTACGGCTCGGTATCCGGCGTCTACTACGAGTGATTAGAAGTTGTTGGTTATATTTCAATCTCAACTTTATAGTCATTATGTATAAGTATGTATATTCTATAAAAACAATTTATAAGTTACTCTAATCATTCAATCGTTTATTCGGATTTCTCGTTCTCGTACAACACATCAAGGAAACAACCAACCAATTGGTCGACAACACCACGGGTACTTAAACTGCCGGCAACACCGTAAAGTTGTGCAGTGTCGGACTTGATGGCTTTGCCGTCGGCCTTGACAGCAGCAACACATTCTTCAACGCAGTTTTTTAAGCCATCGATCAACTGTAAAATGGATTGGTCTGTTAATTTAGTAACCGCTAAATGTAGGGCAGCTGGTTGTTGTAAACTACTTAAATGCCAGCCGTACTTTCTGGTCAACAAGTCACCGAGAACGTGGACATTGATAACGTCACTCTTGAAAGCGATAACAGATAATAATGGGTCTCCGATCAAATCCAACTCCGGGATCTCGTTTTCAATCGCATGACGCAGGATTTGAGAAGTTTCCAAAATGGAACGGATGATTTCAGTATAGCCCTTGTCTCCCAAGTAAACCATTGTTGCCCATGCACCGACAGTTAAAGCGCCGGGACGTGAGCCTGCTAAGGTTGGGGAACCATATAAACCACCAACCCATTCAGAAGTGACGTAATATTGGTATTTTCTGTATTCTGGAGAACGATACATGATGACAGAAGAACCCTTTGGCGCAAATCCATATTTGTGAGTATCACATGAGATTGAAGTGACACCTGGAACTCTGAAATCGAAAGCAAATGGAAGTTTCTTACCCATTGCCTTTTCATAATACGCAATAACAAAAGAACCAAGGCAGCAATCAACGTGTAAAGGAATGTTGTGTTTGAGTGCGATTTTGGATAGCTCAGGGATGTTATCAATAGTACCATATGGGAAGTTTGGAGCAGAACCTAGAATGATTGCGGTATTTTTGGTGATCAATCGCTTGACGTGGTTGATATCAACAGTGTAAGTCTTTGGATCCAAGTCTGCAAGTTTGAGAGTCATGTTGAAGTATTTAGCTGCCTTGAAAACGGCGGCGTGGATGGACTTTGGTGCAACGATTTCAGGGTTGGTGATACATTTTTCAGCACGGGCTTTCTCTCTTGCTGATAAGCATGCTAACAATAAGGACTCGGTACCACCAGAAGAGGTTGTACCGCAACCGGTGGATGGGGCATTGAACAAGTTGAGGACCATACTGACCACTTCGGATTCCATTTGACGAACGCCGGGGAATGCGTCTGGGTGCAACTGGTTGGAAACGGCGAATTTGTGATAAGCTTCAGTTTGTAATTTGATCAATTCATCACCACCGTGATAAACGGCACCTGAAACTTTACCCTCTTTCCAAGCAACGGCGTGGATGGAATCTAATTCATCCAACTGTTGCAGTACCTGGTCTCTGGATAGCCCTTCATCTGGAATCTTAACATGATCGACGTGTTCCGCCTTAACGATCAGATCCTTCTCTAATGATAGTCTAGTATCGTGAACTTCCTTGTCGATCTTCTTCTTGATTGAAGGGATTGTAAACAAGAGTGCAGAGCCCTTCTTGACACAGAAGTTGTAACCAAACTTGATGGTTCTGAAGAAACCATACCCGTATACGGAGTAGAATAACGGCATGATGAGGTAATTTAAAAGAGAGTATGCCAGAAGCAGGTCTTTGCACTTCTCGAGCCATGTGGTGGTATAGTAGTAGTTTCCAGCCCATTCTGAGAGCTGGCAGATGGCAGTGTCTGTGGACATCTATGCGAGGTGTGTGTGGGTGTGTCTCCCTGTGTGTGGTGGAGTGTTGTGGGAACGAGAGTAGCAGCTCAGAGGGAAGAGAGCTGTCAACAATGGTCCAGAAGACGGTGAAGACGCTATTGTGGGAGCTGGCCAGCTGGCGTGGGACGTGGGAAAACCGAAAACCTCGCACCGGGTGGATCCTCGAGCTCTGAGTCTTTTTCCCAGCCCTTGACGCTTGACATGACTCAGCTTGGTTCAGTTCCTGGTTCTTCTGCACAGAGGACACCCACCACATCACTCCACACCACACTACACCACACAGCAGGGAACCAACCACTCCACCATGTTCAACCCACTCCTGGCCGCCCTCAGACAGGGAGCCCCAGTGCCGGCAAGAATGGCTAGGTCTCTCCAACGATCTGCACTCTTCGCCAGAAGGCGTTTATCTGGCCTCTCCAAGGGACAGATGAAGCCTCTCAACGTCTTCCAGGACGCCAGCACACACCCTGTTCCATATCACATCCTACAGCAACAACAGCAACAACAGCAGCATCAGAATCAACACACACAGCAGGAAAAACAGCAAACCCAACAGCTGGAACAGGACAACATCAAAATACGAGAAAAGGTATCCATCTTTGGACTCTTTAAGAACGAAAATACCAGAGGAGCAGCATTTGCCTTGTTCATATCGCTTTCGATCACCCAGGTGATTGTGTTCTACGTGTGTTCGAACGCCATTCTGGACGAGTTGGAAGACACAGAGACCAAACTCGCCGATCTTTGGGATTTCTATGAACGTAAAGACATTTCGCAGACGGTTATGGCTGTTCATATTGGCCAGTTAAAACAACAGCTCATCAACGCAGGCGTCAAGCCGGTCACCGCCCAGCAAGCCCTCACCGTCGCCCAACACCTCCTCAGCTTTGCCAGAGACAAGGATACTGGTAATTTGATGATATATGTCGATCCGCATAGTTCTATTTACAAACTGGTTCCATTCAGTTATGAATACGACATCAACAAGGTCCCCCGCTTGGACACGGCTGCCGACAAGTCGTGGGACGAATTCAACCGTGGCCCCAAGGAAGCATAGGCCAGCCACGGGTGTTATGTACCAGTATGTAAGCGTATTGTAGACCATTTATAGAGTTAAAAGTTAAACGCTGACTATAAGTCTATAAGACGAGCCTCCGGGGCGACGCGTCGATTTTCTCTTAAGGGCAAATTTCAAATCGACGCGTCGATTCTGCGCCGTCTGCTGTTTTTTCTTCCAAATTTCCACTTTCCACTTTCCACTTTCCAGCTGGTCGAGTGTCGAAAACTGGAAGGTGAAGAAAAATTTGAGCTTTTCAGCCAGCAGGAGACAGGTTTTATCGGTCTACACGTTGGTTGCACGTCCGTATCTCCCAACCACACACACACACACAGCACAGATAATGCCTCCAAAGAAGCAAGTCGAAGAAAAGAAGATCCTTTTAGGTCGTCCAGGTAACAACTTGAAATCCGGTATTGTCGGTTTAGCCAACGTTGGTAAATCAACTTTCTTCCAAGCTATTACCAGATGTCCATTAGGTAACCCAGCTAACTACCCTTTCGCTACCATTGAACCAGAAGAAGCCAGAGTCATTGTCCCATCCCCAAGATTAGACAAGTTGATGGAATTATACGGTAGACCAAAGAGAGTCCCAGCCTACATTACCATTTACGATATTGCAGGTTTAACTAGAGGTGCATCTAAGGGTGAAGGTTTAGGTAACGAATTCTTGGCTAACATTAGATCCGTCGATGCCATCTACCAAGTTGTCAGATGTTTCGATGATGCTGAAATTATCCATATCGAAGGTGACGTTAACCCAGTCAGAGATTTAGAAATCATCAGTAACGAATTAAGATTAAAGGATATCGAATTCGCTGAAAAGCATTTAGAAGGTATTGAAAAAATCACCAGAAGAGGTGGTCAAAGTTTAGAAGTCAAGCAAAAGAAGGAAGAAGCCATCTTAGTTGAAAAGATTATCGAATTATTAAAGGACGGACAGCGTGTTGCTAACCACAACTGGACTGTTAAGGAAGTCGAAGTTATTAACTCCATGTACTTATTAACTGCTAAGCCATCCATCTACTTGATCAACTTATCCGAAAAGGACTTCTTAAGAAAGAAGAACAAGTGGTTACCAAAGATCAAGGAATGGATTGACACCTACTCCCCAGGTGATCCAATCATCCCATTATCTGTCTGTTACGAAGAAAGATTATCCCATATGGAAACCGATGAAGAAAGAGAAGCTGAAGAACAAAAGATTGGTGCCCCATCCGTCTTACCAAAGTTGATCACCATGATGAGACAAAAGTTACAATTAATTTCATACTTCACTGCTGGTGAAAAGACCGAAGTTAGAGAATGGACTATCAGAGAAGGTACTAAGGCTCCACAAGCTGCTGGTGTCATTCACACCGATTTGATGAAGACTTTCATTTTAGCTAACGTCATGAAATACGACGATTTACTCGAATGTGGTTCCGAAACTCAATGTCGTGCTGCTGGTAAATTGATGCAAAAGGGTAAAGATTACGTCGTTGAAGATGGTGATGTCATGTACTTCAGAGCAGGTGCTGGTAAGAACTAGACGTCTCCTCATCTCATTGATACATAGCATAGTATATTTTATAACCTCTAATTTTTATAAACTTCTAATCTATCTCCGTAATAATAGAAACAAGAATATAGTGTGGCATGGGGCATGGAGCCAAAAAGCAGAGGCCGCAGGGCGCACTGTGAGAAAACCCAAATTGAAATTTGCTGACTATTTCACCGAGCTGAGAGGAAATAGCATGATAATGGATTACCAATGTTACCTTTCTTCTGTGTACACTCGGACAGCACACAAGATCACATCTAGCGATGCTTAGAAACACAATCAAGAACTTACCACAAGCCGGCCAACGTGTCGGTATTGCTAACAACTATGTCAAGTTGGCCAGAAACATGTCTCACACACGTTTCTTACTGAACGAAACTAAAAAATCAGAAGATTCCACATCAGCTGAAAAAAAACAATACTCCAGACGTCCATTATCCAGTATCCCTATTGGAGAAGAAGAATATTCCTCCCAAACTATCAAGAGAAAGCCTGTTGAATACTTATCATGGAAATCATTCTTACTCTTTCTCGGTGTCGGTGGTGGATTAACCTACTTGTTCCGTTCCGAAAAGGAAAAGTTACAACTTCGTAAGGAAGCTGAGGCAAACAGAGGTGTTGGTAAGCCATTAATCGGTGGTCCATTCAACTTGATCACTGAAGACGGCAAGCCTTTCACCGAAAAGGACTTGATTGGTAAATTCAGTATAATCTATTTTGGTTTCACACATTGTCCTGATATCTGTCCTGATGAATTAGATAAATTAGGTTTGATGTTAACTGAATTAAAGAAGAAGGGTGTTGAGTTGCAACCTATTTTCATCACATGTGATCCAGCAAGAGACACTCCCGATGTCCTCAAGGAATACTTGAGTGAATTCCACAGTGACATCATTGGTTTGACCGGTGAATATGACGAAGTGAAGAAGTGTTGTAGAAACTACAGAGTTTATTTCAGTACTCCACGTGATTTGAAGCCAGGAGAAGACTACCTTGTTGACCACTCGATCTTCTTCTACCTCATGGATCCTGAGGGAGAGTTCATCGATGTGTTGGGTAGAAACTACGATGCAGAAGGTGCCGTCGACAAGATCGTCAAGGACGTGAAGGCCTACGAACCTCGTGCCGTCCGTGAGAAGAAGAAGGAAGGCTTCCTCGGATGGTTATACCAGTAGAGGTGACCGTCCCCCGACGTATATATAGACAGAGAGTATATAACATGTACATAGCCACCGGTAAGGACACTCTTGTGAAGAAGCACCCCGTAGCCCAGGCCGCCCCGGCCGCCAGATCAGCCAGCAGCCAATAGTATCGCAACCCTGGCGATTTGGTCGATTTGGTCGTGTTGCGTTTTCCGTTTTCGATTCCCTTTTCGTTTTCGTTTTCGGTGCTCACACTTTTTTCCCTTCTTTCTCCTTTGCCTCTTTTCGGTGGTACTTGTTACTTGTTGTCTACTTGTTTCCTCTGGCCGTCTCTTCCCTTCCCCTGCCTTCTTCTTGTCCCCTCCTCTCCTCCCCCACACACACTCCACACACTCCAATCACCAAACAAGAAGGCTCCTCATATTGCTATCAACATGGTAAGTCCATCTCCACGCCGGATCCTGATCTACCCACATCTTACGTGTATACTATTTCATGATGCATCCACCAATCCATGCTCAGCGTACTAACACCAATCATCTTTCCTCCCCACACACACACACACACGTGTTCCCTCTTCTGATCACAGGTCTTGTTCAAACGTAAAGCAATCACGTTTGTGCCTCCTCCAGCACTCCCAGCTGATGCATCTGCATCGACTGCCGTTTGGGTCATCCCAGAAACAGGTGAATGGTTCCTCAGATATGAAGATTATCTCGACAGAATGTCATTCTACAACGTCAAGAAGTTCGTTTGTGAAACAAGCGGTAACTCGAACTTCACATTCTTTGAAGCCTTAAAGGTTGAACACAATGAATTATTATCCATGCAATCCAATTTCCCTGAGCCCGTTAAAGAACCAATTTTAAGACATGTTTCCTTCTCAACTGTTCCAAGAATCGATGTCCTGGTCGACCAGGTCTACAGCAAATTCAAAGACGACTACTTTCCAGGTGATAAAGTCATTGTCAAATACACAGGTGGTTATCGTGCTCATGGTATCATCAAAGAAAAGGTTGTTTTCAACTCAAGAATGGATGAAAATGGTGTCGTTAAATCTCCTTTTATTTCATATAGAGTTTATTTGCCAGCAGATGAAAGCGAAGTCGATATCGAAGACCCATCCTTGGTCTATCGTGAAAGAAACAGATTTACCAAATCATATGTGAAAACCTTCTTAAAGATGAGTTTGGTTAGATTAAACAGATTAGGTGCACCATGGGTTATTCGTGATGAAATTGCTAAAAAATACAAAATTTCCATGGAATGGCCTGCTGATATGAAAAAATTCGACCTGAAAAACAGTAATGCTCCTCCAATGAATAGAGTGAATATTTTGAATGATGACGATGGTGATTATAATCGTCATCACCAGCAACAGCAGCAAGCACAACAACAAAGCGCTCATCATCCTAACAGTCTGTCAGGTATTCAATTCTATCAAGAAGAGGACGAAGAAGATGATGACGATCCAAAGAAATACACATACAATTCATTCCACAAGATCCCTGTTAGATCTAAGCCTAAATTTGTTCAAGTCAAATCTTCAGATGCTTCAATGAAGTACAAACTGAAAGCAAAGCCAAAGAAATCATTAGAATCACAAGACCACGATGATTCGATGAATACTGAAGATGAAGAAGGTCACTCTCATGTATTTTCCAAAAGTAGCGACATGGATTCTGGTATGAGATCAACACGTGGTTCTTCCCACAGTGTTTTTGAAAACTTGAAGGAAACTCCACCAGCGTTTGATGATTTGTATGAGAAATGGTGTGATCACTGGTATGAGATTTTAAAGAGAACTACAGCTTATGTTGAAAACTTATCAGTCGAAGATCGTGCAAGAGATAAGGTTTTAAAACTTTTCGAATTTGCCGGTGTTACCATTGTTGATCATTTTGATCCTAACAACACACATTTCATCATCACACAACGTCCATATAATTCAAAGCAAGAATACAACGATGATGATCCTTTCCAATACGTCATTTCTAAGAAGATAAAGGTTTGGCATTATGAAAAGTGTCAAAGATTCTTTAAATCTATCAAAATCTCTAATAGAAAAATCGATCAACTTGCAAAGAAACAAGCCATTCAAAAGGGTATTGACGTTATTGATCATTTAGCTGGTAACACTAACGATGAAAACATCGATGTCAATGGTCACCATGCAATTCTTCCAAAAGGTTTTGTCAATATTGCTCCTGCTCCTATGGGATCTGGTATGGATGATTCGAAATTCAAGGGCAAAGGAAAAGGTAGAGGTAAAGGTAAAAAATCAAGCGAAATTGAAATTGAAGAAACTAACAAGAAATCCAAATCTAAATTTAAGAATGGTAAAGATGAATCTAAACCTGAAGAAACTATCGTCAAGCCGGTTTCTGCTGATGTCGAACAACAACCACCACAACCACAAGAAAGAAGATCTCACAAGCCAATCATTCTGGACGATTTATTATTACCAATCAAGACTGAAAAACCTAAACCAGTTTGGAAGCAGTTGGCTGGTACCAGTGAAGATTTACATTTCGATATAGAAGAATGTCCAATTACTACATCAAACGTTTTAGAAGTTTGGATTTTCATTAATATGTTCCACGATGCATTTGTTATTGATACGTTCACATTCGATGATTTCGTTTATGCTCTTCAATGGAAAGATTCTACAAAACCATGTCCATTATTATTAGAAATCTTCTGTTCCTTATTAACGTGTGTTATGAGCAAAGAAGGTAATTTATTGATTACTTTACCTGTTGATATTGAAGCTGAAATTTCTGAAAGAGAAGCTGAACTGAAGGAAAAGAAATTATTAAAAGAAAGAGAAAAGCAAGAAAAGGCAAAGAAGATTGTCAAATTAGAAGATGGAGAAGATGATGATGAAGACGAAGATGAAGATGACGATAACGAAAATGATGATAACGATGATGAAGAAGAAGATAAACCTACTTCTAATGGTAAGGCTAGCTCTAAGACTAAGTCTGAAACAGTTTCATCTGACGATGATGAAGAACATGAAGATGAAGAAATCAATCATAATGCGTACTCCATTTTAGAATACAAAAAGGTATCATGGAAAGAACTTCTTAAGAAACGTACCTTCAAAGATGGTCAATGGTTACAGATTTTATTGGGTATCTTTTCTATGACTGAATTCATTCCTGAATACAAGAAGGAAATCACCAAGACCTATGAAATCCTGGCTCCACTTGATGAAACTCCAACACCAGAAAGATTGATGATCAATTTCTATGAAAATGTTACCCCAGCTAGAAGAGTTTCTATTTTATCAATTTTAATGGGATTGTTATTAAATGGTGATATCATTCGTAACCATACCGATTTCGTTGTTGAAAAGTCAGCATCATTACGTCGTGAAAGATTCGAATTACAAAAGGAATTAAAATCTAAGATTGAAATTGCACATAATGCTAATAAGGATGTCCTTGATGCATTGAGAGGAATCGATGTTAAAGAAATCAAACAAAGAATTGAAGATCGTGAATTGGAAGCATTGAGCTCTGATGAAGAAAGAGAAAAGTGGTTAGAAATTAAGAATAAGGGCGGCAGGCCAGTTCAAAATACATTACCTCCTGAACCAAGTGCATTAGAAAAGGCGGTTGCTGCCGGTCATCCAGAGTTCTTAGCTTTATTAAATGTTCGTACCGATAAGATCGCCGATGTTGAAAACATGAAGAAGGAAAGATTAGAGATTGATAAGACTTTAGTTGAATTGAACTGTCAAAGAGTTAGATATTTGGGTAGAGATAAGGTTTGGAACAGATATTGGTGGTTCGAAAGAAATGGTTTACCAAATCTGGGTGGTAACAAGGACGATGATGAAGACAATGATGAAAATGAAGATCGTGATGATATTGATGATGAAGATTCTGAAATTCGTAAGAAGGATGATAATAGTGAATATGATTCTGAAACTTACTTGATGGGTAGAATCTGGATTCAAGGTCCTAGTAACACAGATTTACATCATTTAAGAGGTAGTGACGGTAGTGGACTCAAGAGAAAACTTATTGAAGAAGGTGATGACATTCTTAATGGTGAAGCCAACTGGGTTTATATTGATGAAGTTGAAGATTTGAATAAGTTAGTTGCTTGGTTGAACGATAGAGGTACCAGAGAAAGAGCATTGAAGAAGGAATTAAACGAATGTAAAGATCAAGTTGTTTCTAGTTTCAAAGCACGTACCAGATTCCTCAAAGGTGGTGATACACAAGCTAAGCTCATTCAATACATCAAGGATTTGGAAGACGGCGCTGTTGCTAAACCAGAAGATGAATCTACAAAACCTGAACCAATTGAGGTTGATGAACCTGAAGATGAAGAAGAACAAGAATCTAAGGAAGAATCTCCAGAGCCTGAACCTGAAATTGAAGAAGAGGAAGAGGAAGATGATGATGACGAAGATGATGAACCAGAAAAGGAGGATGCTGATATTATTGACGTTGATAGCGACTCCGATAGCGACCACAGCAATGCCCGTGTTACTAGATCCACTAGAAGTATGAGAACTCGTGGTAGGGCCAATCCTCCACCTGTTGTTGCTGAAGAACCATTACGTAGATCCAAGCGTAATTCTACAAAGGAAGCTCCTGTCACCAATAGAAGAAGTAAGAGACGTCGTATTGCTACTGTCACTCCTGTCAGTGAAGAAGAAGAAGTCCCTGAATCCAAGGAAGAGGTTGAAGAAGAAAAGGAAGAATCTGAAGACGAAGCTGATACTACACCAGTTGTCGAACAAACCGAAGATGAGAAATTGGATGAAATGGTTAAGAAATTCCAACTTCCGAAAAGCGACGATGCGCCTGAACTCCGTGAGAAGTTGCTTGTCCGTGCCCGTGCCAGACTGGAAGGTTTAGAGACGGAACATCGTGAAGAAAACATGGTTCTTTGGGTCAACAGTGCCGCTATCGAAAAGCAAGGTTTCACACACTACATGGGTCCTAAGATTGTCCCACCACCACGTGGTCGGAAGAACAGGGGTAAGGTCTCCAAGGCCGTTGCTCCGAAGAGCAAGGGCAAGGGCAAGGGTCGTTGAGCACCCTGCCACACCATTGCTGTCTCTCCCGTGTCTATTTTGTCTATTGTGTCTATTTATTTTATTATCTTGTGTATAACTAACATCGCATGTACAGTATTAAGTAAAGTATTACTCTATCGCTATCGGGGACTGCGGCGGCCGGCGCTGGCAAATGGGAGGCGAGAGAATAAGCACCGGCCGCGTCGAGCGGGACGCTCTGGACGAGGAGGGTGAAGTTTCTTCAGCACAGACAGGCTCTGGGTGGTTCAGCTGGGGGTCGGGCCTGGCCGTCCCCCGGAGGGCAGGCACACCCCACAGACACACATCCAGACCATGTTGAGTGCAGCTATCAGAAGACAGACACAGGTGTTGGCGAAAACCAGCGTCCACAGAGCAAGCTATGTGCAAGTTTCCAGACGTTTGGCATCATCATCCACAACAACCATCAAGGAAACAGAAGGTAAGGAGGCAGCTCCTTCTCCAGAGGATTTAGCCAAGGGATCCCAAATGCCATACATTGAAAACCCGGATTTACCAAACAGAGATATCAGCACAAAGAACAAGCTTGTCAAGCCAGACTACGAAAAGGCCGGTTATCAAGTCCCACAATGGAAGAGAGCGTTTGGTGAAAC
>JAJMLU010000256.1:4837-29874 GCA_030569835.1 Pichia sp. NRRL Y-27261
GACTAAATTTGTTAATCCAGAAGATGCTGATCTGTATTCTGGGTTGGCAGAAATTGATGAACACGAAAGACAGTTGTATTTATCTAAAGAAGATGAAGTTATAGATACCAGTTTGAAGGGTAGAATTTTACGTAGACTTTGGTGGTAAAAAATGCATTGATTTGTATTTCGTTATTTATTTGGTTTTTTATATATATTCGTTTCCTTTGTACTGTTAATGTCACTAATACCTGATTACCGATCCAGATCAAGTTCTCTGATCTGAAAAATCCAGATTGTGTGCACACATCCTTGCACCGCACATGGGGTTACCCGGCCTTTTCGGACTACCTTCTCAGCTCTCAGCCGTCTTCTTGAAAAGAGTTTGAAGCTTCTGCATAGTTCTTCTGTACTTTCACTCTGGATCATAACTCCCCAGCATCAAACATACAACCAGCAACAAACATGTCTGTCGATTTCAACACCTTATCCCAACAATTCTGTGACTTCTACTACAAGCAATTCGATCAAGACAGATCTTCCTTAGGTAACCTTTACGTACGTATACACCAAACCTGAAAAAAACAATCTAAACTTTGATTCCACCCATTAAGACATTAATACTAACATTCTACTCTATCCATTCGTTATATCTGAATAAAACGAATGTCCTGATTTGTTAAAATCCATTTACTCATATTCTACAGAGAGATCACTCTATGTTAACCTTCGAATCTGCTCAAATGCAAGGTGCTAGAAACATTATTGAAAAGCTTACTTCCTTACCTTTCCAAAAGGTCCAACACAGAATCTCCACTTTAGATGCTCAACCAGCTTCCGAAAACGGTGATGTTTTAGTCATGGTCACTGGTGAATTACTCATTGATGAAGAATCCAACCCACAAAGATACTCCCAAGTTTTCCACTTAATGCCAGATAACGGTTCTTACTATGTCTTAAACGATATCTTCAGATTAAACTACGCTTAATTTTCTTCCTAGACATATTGTCTCGACTAATAAACCTGATGACTGATACTTTCAATCGATTCTTCATAAAATACATAATCACTCACACACAACTTCACTATTTATAGTTAAGGTTGCATACCTTACCTTCTAGATATATATTAATAAACTGTAATTTATGATTATAATCAGCCAGATGTACCGTCTGCAAACCTGTTTGGTAGTGTAGTCACCAAGCACCGCCGATTCAGTTCCTAGCAAATCGGCTCGATGAGGGATGAGGCTCACGTTGCATGGGCTGCGAATCATACGCTCACACAGTGTGCAATTGTAAACACCAGTCTTTACTGTACCTTCTCTTTACTGGAGTTGCTGTGTTCAATTGCACACTTCATTGTCCTATCTTCCACTCCCAAACGAACAATAATATCAAACATGGACCTTCCTGAAATTCCGAAAAGCGTATGTATATGTCTACAAATCCCAATTGCTCCTGAATACCAATACTAACATCGTACCTTTATCCACCAACCATTTAATACAGAGACCACAAAGGCCAACAGTCACCGCAACAACAGCCGTTGAATCCGAAGAGGTTCAATTACCAGCAATTCCTTCACACAGACCACAAAAGGTCGAGGCTGACTTACCACAAATCCCAACCACCAGACCGAAAAGAGTTGAAACCACTGAATCAACTACATCATCACTAATATCATCTGAAGTTACCACACCAGTTATTCCAAAACACAGACCACATGTGTCAGCTGAAGAATCTGTAACTCCTGAATCTGAAACAGTTTCAATTGCAGAAACACCTTCAATTCCATTAACGAGACCAAATAAGTCATCCCAATCAAATACTTCTGAAGAGTCTGTTAACACTCCAGTAGTTCCTTCATCTAGACCAAGAAAAGTCGTCACGCCAGCCGATGTAACCCCATCAACCGAGTCAGCAGAAGTTGCAGAAGAAGAACCAAAATCTGCTAAAGAAGAAATTGAATCATCCGTTAAATCTATCCTTACACCATCTGTGGATGATAAAGTTAAAGATGAACCTGCCGTTGAAACTACAGAAGAAACTGAAACCACTGAACCTGTACTTGAGAAGGAAATTATCAAGCCTGTTGAAGAAAAGAAAGACGAATCTGCAATTGCTGAAGATACTAAATCTGTCATTGAAAACGAAGTTCCACATCTTGACGTCGATACCAAATCATCAAGAAAGAGTTCACATTCTAGTGCAAAGAAGGCACTTGACGATTTAGACACACTTGAACACGAAATTGAATTGACTTCTGAAAAGATTTCATCACTCCCTACCGATGATGCTGAAATTGAGAAACCAGTTGAAGTGGAATCTGAAACCACAGAAACGAAGACAGCTGAGACTGTTGAAGAATCAAAGGAGATGAAGATTGAAGAATCGAAGGAAAAGATCATTGAAGAGATCAAGCAGGAAGAAGAAGCAAAACCTGAAGCTGAACTCCCAGTTATTCCTAAATCTAGACCAAAGTCGAAATCGATGGAAGAAACTGAATCTACATCTTCATCCGCTGAAGACCTTAAAGAGGAAGCACATCATCATCATGCACCACCAAAGGTTCCAGTGAAACGTCCAAGTGTCAATACTACAGAACAAGCTACCACTACACCAGAAGTCATTCAAAAGAAGCCACCACCAAGAGTCCCAAAGAAGCCATCATCTAGAATTGCGCAATTCCAAGAAATGCTTCAACAACAACAACAAGCTGATCTGGGAATGCTGGAAACACCCAAGGCAAGACCTAAGATTCCTGTGAAACATTATGATGTTACACCAGAAGGTGTTAGTGAGGGAAAAAGTGTCGATGAAAGTGAAGACAAAGAAGTTAAAGAGGAATCGGAAGCACCTGTTCAAAAAGTCGATCGTGTCCATTCTAAGTTTGCACAAAGTTTGAACGGCATGATCGGTGTTGGATTACCAGGTATGGCTTTCGGCGGAAATCCATATGCTGCTATCAAAGCTGCCAAGGATGCACAAGCAGACGAAAATGAAGAGGCTGGAGCTGAAGCGGAAGAGGAAGATTTTGAAAAGAGTAAAGTTAAGGACGTCAGAAGAGGTAGAGCCAGAGGACCACGAGGACGGAAGTTGCCAGACTCTGTCTCTAAGGCTGTTGAGATCAGTGATGCTACATTGGGTAATACCTTTACGATTGTCGTGAAAGACTCCTGGAGTTTTGATTTCAACGAACCTAAACCTATTGAAGTTGCTGAAGAAGTTGACGATAAGAAAGATATTACCGAACCAACTCCTGAAATAGCTGAAGTACCAGTAGAAGCTGAAATTACAGAGAAGGTTGAAGCATCTGAAGATTCTGAGGAAGTTAAACCAGCTGAATCGACCGAGGCTGACGAATTCCATGAAGCTGAAGAAGAGCTCGATGTGCCACCAACTACTTTCATTGCAGGCACCGAAGAAGAACATGAACCTGTGAAAGAAACCGTCGAAGAGCCATCTGCTGAACCTTCCGAGGAAACCGCCACTGCACCTGCCGCCGAGGAAACAATCTCCGAAGCCACTACTGCATCCAAACCGCTGACCAAGCTGGTCAGTGACGACGACAGCGAGGACAGCGATGCCTAGGAACGCACATGTATACCAGACCACTAACCGTAAAAACCACGAACCGTCTTTATAAATCCAACCCAACCCAATCCAGTACAGATAACCGGCACACCCGCCGAGCCGCGAGCCAAAAATAAACACCGCCCGCCCAGCTGCGCAAGGTAAACAGAAAATTAAAGAAAGACCGGGCGGGCAGATTTTTCCAACGAAGAAGACCGGTACGTCACTTTGCATTGTCGTCGGTGCCGGTTTCCAGTTTCTATAAGTGGGGACCATTTCCCATTCCTGGTGATCCGTCTTTGATCTGGGCACTTCTCTTTCTTCTTTCTCTGTGTCTTTGTCTTTCTTCTCTTCTTCTTCTGATATTTCTTTCTCCAAGCCACTTTAGCCACTCTAGCCACTCACACATACAATGAGACTCACTACCCTCGTGCCGCTTTTATCTGCCCTGATCGCATCCGCTTCTGCTCTCGAACCTATCGTGATCAAGAACAACACTTTCTACGTCGGTGATTCCGACGAAAGATTCTACATCAGAGGTGTCGACTATCAACCTGGTGGTTCCTCAAACTTGACCGATCCGCTCGCAGATACCGACATCTGTGAAAGAGATATTCCATACTTCACCGATCTGGGTTTAAACACCATCAGAGTCTACTCATTAGACAACACCTTAAACCACACTGAATGTATGAACATGCTTGCTGATGCTGGTATCTACGTCATTCTCGACGTCAACACCCCAAGATCCGCCATTTCCAGATCCAACCCTTCCTGTTCTTACAACTTGAACTATTTAACCGAAGTCTTTGCAACCGTTGATGCATTCGCTTCTTTCAACAACACTCTTGGTTTCTTCGCTGCTAACGAATTAGTCAATGATGAAGAATCATTCGATGTCTCTCCATACATCAAGGCCGTTACCAGAGATATTAAGCAATACATCTCTGCCCAAGATTACAGAACAATCCCTGTCGGTTACTCCGCCGCCGATGTTTCCACTGTCAGATACGAATTAGCACACTACTTGAACTGTGGTGATGTCGAAGACGAAAGAATCGACATGTTAGGTGTCAACGATTACTCATGGTGTGGTGATTCATCTTACACCGTTTCCGGTTACAACACTAAGGTCAGCTCATACTCTGGTTATTCTTTACCTATCTTCATGTCTGAATACGGTTGTAATGAAGTCGTCGACAACAGACCATTCACAGAAGTCGAAGCCATCTACTCCACACTTATGTCTTCCGTTTTCTCTGGTGGTTTAGTCTACGAATATTTCGAAGAATCAAACGACTACGGTTTAGTCAATGTCAGTGGTTCTGATGTCACACCATTACAAGACTACTACAACTTACAAAACATGCTGAACATCACTTCCAACCCATCCGGTGATGGTGGGGCTACATCCTACAACTATTCCGATTGTCCAACTGGTCTTAACTTCAGTACCACTGTTCCAGATCAACCAGCCGGTTTGACCGATTTAATCAAGTCTGGTCCAAATGGTAACAACTATGGTTTCGAAGCCGACACTATCGATTCATGTGACGATGATGATGAAGACGACGATGCCACTTCCTCAACCGTTGCGTCCTCTTCAGCTATGTCTTCATCTGCTAAATCATCATCTGCATCCCATGCTTCTTCTGTTGCTGCATCTTCTAAGGCCACCACCTTAGTCACATCGTCTGTTGCATCCTCCTCTTCCGTTGCATCCGTCTCATCTATTGCATCTTCATCTAAGAATGAAGCAGGCCCAGTCGGCACATCCACATTCATGTCCGTCGTTGCGGTCATTGCCGGTCTCTTCTACTTCTGATTTACCCTCATATCCCATTCATATTTTCTTGCATTTCAGGAGGGCTCTGCCCCCCCTTCTTCACTTCATCATCTAGACCACCCTCTTGTATTTTTATAATCTCTTTCTATAGATTCGTCCGTAATATTTAATCCACAAACAGTTCACAAAGAACGAACACCGGGTTACCCGATTTAGTGCGCACACTAGCCGAACCGGAAATTTTCAAAATTTCAATATGAAATGAAATTTTTTTATCCAATGTTAATCTGATAGTCGTGGTCATATCAAAACACCTTTCAATAACCAACAACCATGCTATCGGCCAGAATATCATACAGAAATGTATGTATTGGACGATACGGTATACGGAGATACGCCACGATTCCACCGAATATCCAACAATCCCCACTTTCCAGCATCGAAAAGACACATGACGATACCACACAATACGAAAGAAATGCCGATGTTATCAACAGTTTGAGCAACTCTCTCAAGGATGAAGAGTCGAACAAGGAAGAAGAAGTCGAACCTGTTACGTGCATCCACAAGGGAATGATTAACAAGGGGAACTTGTCGGATTACATCTCGTTAACACAATACAACGATCCGACATCGTCAGTTCCAAAACTAGCACATAATTTACCATCAACTTTATTCAGTCCCGGTGTGCATTACATGACGGATCCACGGACGAATTTTTCGAATTACGACAAGTCACTTAGTGAAATTCCACACATTGACGAGTTGAAAATGGATAAGATCAGTAACTTCACGCCGTCATCAAGAGATTCGAAATTATTAGATATCGTGAATGCTATTAACAAGAAACGATTAAAGAAACATCCCCATAAGAAAACACTAGCGGTGAAGTTCTTCTCCTCGACGTCCTCGATGACGTCTGTTCTCATCAAGTTCCATAAGTTTTTGAGTCATAACAGACCGATCAACACAACATCATTTTCGAAATATTATCCTGACTATACACAATTCACGAAAACATCAGATGTTCCTACATCATTAGTCGTCACTCCAAAGGATGAATCTAACCAAGTCTACTCTATTGATGCAGATAGGTCCACGGATTCGGAAATCACGTTGTCTATCCTCGGTAATGCATTAGAACTAATGTTGACGAAAACGCCCAAGGAATTCACGAAATATCTGAAATCATCCACCGAAACGCCAACAGATGACGTTTCTGCATATCATTATGCCCGTATGGGGAAGTTCATCGTGCGGTCGCAATTGGACGCTGTCGATAAGAGACTACCCGGCACAGGCACGTTCGATATCAAGACGAGAGCGGTCTGTGCGATCCGGTTTGATTTGAGCCATACGGATTACTATCCTACGAATTATGAGATTAATCGAACATGTGGACTATTTGAGAGTTTCGAAAGGGAGCTCTTCGACGCTGCCCGGATCGTGATGTTCAAGTACAGTTTGCAGGCGAGATTGGGAAATATGGATGGGATTTTCATGGCGTTTCATAACATTAAGAAGTTTTTAGGATTTCAGTATTTACCATTAACTGATATTGATAATTTGTTTTTCGGAGATTATAATTTGAGTGGGAAACGATATGGACAGAAGATCCTGGATAAGAAGATGAGTGAGGATGATGATTTGGAGAAGATCCAAAGCTCGAATCAGGTGAAGCTTGAACAGATTGTTAATGATTTTGGGAATCATCATCAAACAAAGAGGGAAGTTTTGTCTTCATTTGTTGCTGATTATGAGTTGAAGCTTTCTATGGGATTACTAGAGTCGTTGATCGAGAATATCATTAAGGATACAAACGGTAAGCCATTCAGGATGATTGTAAAGAAGACGAAGATCAATATGCTCACATCCACCGAATCTGAGGAAATCAAAGAGGAGAAAGACGTGAAGGAGAATAAGTTTGAAGATGCAGAAACGAGTGGTGAATCGATCGTTGTTCTTGTGAACACACTCGAGGCGGAAGAATTGAAGGAGTTGCAGACGTTATCTAGAGAAAAGGTGGAAGAAAGTAAGATCATTATCCAAAATGCGCAAAATGACGGTAAAGTTTCACCAAGTGACCGAATCAAGTATTTCTCCAAATACGTGACTGAATTCAGAAATAAGTTCTTCAAGTTGAACAGAGTGATTTTGAAGAACAGCGGGAGTAACGATGGGTTCTTTGCATACCAATTACAAGCGGATCATTACTTTAACGGTGTGAAGAGCAGTGACAAACATCCAATGCCGTCAGTTGACATTCTTGATGAAGATGCTAAATACACGTGGGATGTCAAATACTCGATCAACAAGATCAATAGAAGCTCCGACAAGAAGTACCTTTACAGCAAGTTCACGAAGAACATCGCCTTCACGTCGTTCAGAGACGGAGACAGCGATGGTGACACGGATGTGTACTCACACGAAGGAGGAGACATCAAACTCGATGCCAATGCTTCTGATCTTCAGAATGTGACCAGAGCGTACAGCGTGAAGGCCTTGAAGAGGAAAGAACACGTCAAACCCAACAAATGAGATGAGATGGGTATCCTGTATAAACGTAGATAGATGATAGATAGATAGAGACAATTCCTGTAAGTAGATAGTTAATTGGCCACGAAGATAAGCCCGAGTGGCTGTAGTGGAAGGTGAAAAATTGACTGAAAAGTCGACTCCAAAACGTCCCCGGTGGGGCAGCTCCTAGCGGGTGGCGCGTGCAATGCCGCCCGCGGGGGTTTTAGTGCACAACTAGTTTCCTCTCGAAATGACAAGTTTGTCAGTTTATTAGTTACACAGGAATGTTATATACCAGGGCTGCTCCCATTGGCTGCGTCTACACGATAACGAGGAACTTGCCCTTGTCGACGAAGTTAGGGTCGTTCCAGAGATCACTGTCGTTACGCACGAGTTGAGCTCTGTCGTAGACGGATTGGTCGACATTGGATGCGTTTTTGGAGTAGATTTCCATTCTGGACTCGATGCCCGGGGCGTCTGATTCGTCGAGCTTCGGCACGATCAACGCCTTCAGCTCGGAGAGCTTGGTGTCGTTGTGAACGATGATGGCGAAGATGTCGTCCTTGTAGTAGAACTTCAACTTCAATTTCATCGAAGACCCGGATCTGGCAGTCGATGGCGGAGTTTGCGACCGTGTTAATGATGGAGGTTGCGAAGAAGAAGGAACAGATTGCGACAACACCGAGGCAGACGAACTCTTTCTTGTAGATGCAAGTTCGCCAACCTTGTTAGAGTGAGAGTTACTTCTGTTGACGATTTCGTATTGTGATCGTCTATCATAGTGAGACTGTGAGAGAGTCTCCGAAGGTATTCTCTGTTGTGTTTGTTGTGGAGGCCCCTGTTGCTGTTGTTGTGGCGGTTGTTGTTGTTGCTGCTGTTGGGTGTTGTCGGAGTTGATGATCTTCAAATTAGGAGCCATTCTATGTGGTTCGACAGGACCATTGTTATTGTTCGAGAGATTACTCGAGATCTCATCACCATCCATCAAGTCGAAGAAGGAGATCACCAAATGCGACTTGGAGATGTAGTCTGGCAATTGTAGGAGTGTGGAGAGATACTCGTTCAAATCGATGAGACGCTTGTGGCACAAACTTTCCGTAACATCGATGACAGGACCTGGTATGAATGGTAAGATTCTTTCCTTTTTGTCCTTGGTGTCGAATTTGCCACCTTCACGAGGCCATGTAGAGAGCAGTTTCTGGTGGAAGTTGAAGAAGTCCTCGTAGTATCTGCACAGAGATCTGATGGAGCCGTCGGACATTGATGCTCTGATAAGGAACCAGAACTTGTTGTTCGTACTTGAGAACGACTCGATGTTTGTGTTGATTGGAATGACAGAGGCATCGATGGTATTTCTCTGGCCAGCGTGTGGAGGTTGTTGTGGGCCGACGTTTCTTGAACTTGCCTTGTGTTTATTCTTCATGGCTTTCCATTCATCGACAGTTGGTAAATTTTCACGCTCAATTATCGATCTAGGAGACTCTTTGAATGGGAATCTAGTTACTGCATCGATTAATTGGACGTAAGAGACGGGGACCAAGCCGACTTCGCCAACCTTGTTGAGGAATTTGGCAATGTACCATTCGTACTCGTGATGAGCGCAGATGAAGATGGAATCGCCGGCATTGACTGACAATTCGTCGGATCTTTCAGCCTTGAAGTCGTAGAGCACGACACCGAAAAGGTTGCCGATAACGTTTCTCTGTTGCTGTTGTTGTGTATGCTGTTGTGAATGCTGGTTTTGTAGTTGGTTGATGTATGTGGAGGAGTTTGTGGATGTTGTTGACGCTGTAGAGGCGTGCCTGATGTTATGATGATGGTCGTACGAGCTGCTGATTCTGCTGTTGCTGCGCATCTTCGGGGTACTTCCATTAGAGGAGGAGGAGCCGCTGAGCTTGTCATTGTCTGACGGTCTGTGAGTCTTTTCAAAGATTTTGAAACAAGAAGCTGGAGCTCTTCCCTTGATGTTGTTGACGGGGTCGAATATCTCAATGGTGCCGTCTGCGCCGGGGGCATTGGAGATGACGTGGAAGAAGTCGCCCTTCTTGAAGGACAACTCGAGAGGGTTCCTGGCGGTGTGGAAGTTGGTGGCCTGTGCCACTTCTGTTGGAGCCAGGAGTGGGTTGAGCGGGTTGCTGAGCACAGGGGCGGTGGTGAAGGAGGTGCCTGAGGGGGTTCTGATCTTGTCCTTGGAGGACCTGTCCTTGGCCTTCTTGAAGATGGACGCCATGGGTGGGGAGCTGTGTGTGTGGGGGTGCTGCTGCTGCTGCTGTTGTGGTGGTGGGCCCAGGAGGAGAAAGCTCTGCATGATGTATGTGATGTGTTGTGTACTGCCAACCAACGTCTTGTCTGTCGTGTCTTGTGTGAGAGCGTGCCTGTCGCAGCGGCAGGCTCAGAGATGAAGTCTCAGAGTTCCAAACGGGTGGGCGCGTCGCCCCTTTTGAGGTTTTTGGGAATTGGGCAAATTTTCGCTGTTGGCTGGCGCGAGGCGATGCGGGGGGCCATCGAGGGACTTCGGGGGGACTTCGAGGGGATCTCGAGGGAGATAGCTGTACAGAGATAGACAGAGATAGTGGGAGATAGACAGATAGACAGATACTCGACGTTTCTCTGCCACGCACAACCGTTGGGTACGCCGCCGTTCGCCGTTCCATTCCCGTTTATCATTGCCGCTAGGGCCATTACTTTTCCCCTTTCGTCTTCCCTACGTCCGGTATCCCCCTATTCCCCTATTCGATTTGCGTCCGTTTATTACTGGACGGTGGTTATACATTATACAGTTCGTTTAGCTGGTGCTCGAGTACGCCACACAGCTCCTCAGCACCTCATGCCGGACATCCTCCCAGCTCACATGCTTCCGCTGGCTGTCTCGGTACACGTCTCGTGCAACCTCGCAGTCCAGCAGCACCTTCGACAAAGCGTCCTCCTCCTCTCCACTGCAGATCGTCACATAGTCGTTCACCGTGATAATCTTCAAAAACGTCTCCTCGTCAGCAGGGAAACACGCCAGCTCCGTCTTGTGTCGGGAGTTCTGAACCTTCTTGATCAACACCAACTCGCTGATGTCCAAACAGTCTTCTGGGGTCGCAGCTGTCGTCGTCGTAGCAGTTGTCGCCGTCTCAGTACTCGTCTCTGGTTTCAGCGCAACACCACCTTCTTCTCGTTTCACCATCCGCAGCTTCTCCAACTGGTGGTTGATTCCAATCGCCCCGCCGGGGTGGTGGATGCTGAACACAGACTTCCGGACGTTGTAATCATTGATATGCAGCTCGCTCAACGCAATCGCAACGGCATCGAGGAGCGTAAGACAGAGCGTCGTTGTGATCGTTGGTGCACTCAATCCGTACAAGTTCGTCTCAGACAACGTCGACGGAATCTCAGCTAAAAGCAACGACTCAACCTTGGCATGTTTCGCAAGCGTCGAGTTCTTATTGCACGTCATGAGGATAATAGGAACGCTCAATGGAACGTGTTCCAACATTTGAAGCAATTCCGGCGAGTTACCACTGGCACTGATGATAATCACAGAATCGTTGTGGTCTTCCCGAATCATCCCAAGGTCCCCGTGTAACGCCTCCGAAGGATGCAACAATGCAGAGTGCATCCGTAACGAATTCAACGTCGCAACAGTCTTGCTGGCGATCTTGTACGATTTGCCCATACCGGAAATGATAATCTTCCCGCCTAACCGGAGTGAATTGTTCAACAGCCTGAGTGACGTCTTCATCTGATTGATCGACCATTGTGAGGTCCGGTACTGAGTCGCTAAATACGACAACGCCTTGGTCTGGTTCGAAAGAATCAGATCCACGTTCTGGATGGCGTTGTCCAACAGTGGCGACGAGTCGTCACTGATTTTCAAAGAGTACTCCGAGGATTGTCTTGTCAATTGTGTCGAGGAAACACTCGAGTTCGACCAGTTGTCCATTGCTGTGCTGTTGATCATCTAATGGGGGTGTAGTAATGCAGTGTATGTGGAAAATGGAAAATGCAAATGTGCCGTCTCGTGTAATCTGGTGGTTCTTGTTTCTTCTGTGTGCAAACCGGCGTCTATTTAAACCACTCTCTTGCAACAGCAGCCTCTCCAATCTGTACCGAAGCTCTCTGCCTCTTTGCAACGACACTCTGGGGCCAGGAGAAACCCCGTGGAAGAAGAAGAGCGTCGCCGCCACCAGCATAAACCAGCACCGTCCTCTGCCCTCCCGTGTCTCCCAGAGGTTCGCCCCCCTCGCTGCGAGCAATTTCTGCAAGCTCTGCCAGAAGAAAGCCAGAAAGCCACATTTTTCACCCAGCGTCATCGCCCCGGTCTTCGGGCTTCGGCTTCGGACAACAGAGATACCGCTAGCTTACCACTTACCACACATCCTCTCTGTATCTGCCCATGCTCTGCAGGTACTGCACGTATTTATCACCACTCTTCACATCCCCACGGGCCTCCCCAATAACATCAACAAGCGTCTTCTTCACCCCGCGGCTCATCCCGCCGGCGTCTCCACACACAAAGACATGTCCGTTCTTATCGACGAGCGTCTCGGTGATCACATCACCATCTTTCCGAATCACATCCTGCACGTACTCTCCGCCGGGACCGGCAGAAACGGCCATCCGGATCAAGAGTCGATCTCCAAGAATATCCTGGAATTCCGCAAGAGACTCTTGGTAAATGTAGTACTCCTCACTCATCTCGTGAATACCGAAATAAAGAATAATCTTCGTAATGCATTTCAGTTTATACGGCTGCAAGCAAATTTCCTGTAAAAATCCACGAAATGGTGCAATTCCACTACCGGCGCAAACAAATATCATTGGTCTAGAAAGATCACTTGGTAATTTAAATTTGGATTTATTGATAAAGATCGGAATCTCGTTTTCTGTTTCGCCTCGGATAATTCTTTCAATCGTGTTAGAACAGATACCTTCAAATTTATTCTCCTCATCCTTTACTAATTTGATTAATACACCGACATTATCTGTTTCAATCACACCACTGCTTGAAATAGAGAAAAATCTAGGCTTGAGAAGACCAAAATATTCGATAATGAATGATAACGGTATATGCTCGTAATGAATACCTCTCTCAATACCCAATTCACGGAATAATTTAACAAGTGTAAATTTCTTATCAATAACATTCTCTTTAAATGATTCTTTAGATTTAATCAACTCATTCAACCGCATCCGGACATCCACGCATTCTTCCTTGATAAAGTACCTGATCAGATCTTTGATTAATTTCCGTGATAACACACCATTGATCTCAATTTCCGTGGTCAGAAAATCAGTGTATGTCTTAAATGACTTATTAACCCACCTGTTCGTTTCCATTCTGTTCATAGAAACGACTTTAAATGGCGAGTTTTCGGGTATATTCAACAATCTAAGCATATCTTCAACATCGCCTGCTTCGTTCTTAGGGTATATTCCAACATGGTCTCCAGACTGATATTTGAATTTACTCTGGTCTTTATGCAACTTGACATTGAAATGAATGTATCTGGATCCATATATCTTCACACTTTCCATATCGATATCTGTAACAAAAGGTTTCAACTCTTGATATGGTGGCCTCATTACAGTATTCTCCACATGCTTAGATACGCTCGAAAATTCGTACATTGGATGATAAGTGGATACTTCAATCAATTCAATATTGAGAAATTTCGCAAGTATAGGTAAGTAATCGAATTCCCAAGCGTCGAAATCGTCAATAACGCTGTTGTTCGCCTCATTGCTCATTCCAAAATCGCCAACTTGATTGACCCCCATTGAATCGAGACATTCCTTGAGTTGGATCGCAACTGCTTGGTACTTGTCATAATACGAATTCCCACATCCAAATATGGTATAGTTTTTCAACAACAGTGATATCTTGTGGTTATCTAGATTTTCAAAAAATGGCACGGCATCATCACATGGTTCGCCTTCACCGTATGAACTGATGAAGAATACAACGATGTCGTATTCGTTGAGTTGTCTGATTTCAGTCTCTGTTTCGAATTTGCTGATGTTTGAAATAACGCAAAGATCGTCGATTCTCGTCTTTTCGTTGATATCGTTGCAGAATCGCTCGGCTAAACTCTCGGATGTTCCTGATTGTGACGAGTAACACGCTAGGATCCTATTCTGGCTCATTTCTGTGTGTTGTTGTATGTTGATCTGAACAAAGGGGAGAAGGGGTATCTTTCAAAATGCATGAAAATTCAACACGGACGATTTTTTGAAAAAATGATGCAGGCACGCGGGGTCGGATTAGATAATCATTCATCATTGACATCATAAACGGGTTTTATTATTATACAATTACACAGTGTTTTCCAATTCATGGAGCTCTTTGAGGTACTTATCGACAATTTTCTCAAAGCCGGACGCAAAGGTCATACCGACAACCATCTGCCAGTTACCTGCGTTGGGTATCTTTTCGAAATATCTACCCTTTTCGTAAATTGTCAGCCATCCGAGTTTGTAATCGTTTGGCGAATCGTCCTTTGGATGTCTGTTGTAGAGACCGTCTTTGGCGTTGTAGAACTTGGAGTAGTTTGCAGCAGTGGAGTTGTCGAGATCGACGACGTTTTCAGAAGTATCTTCATCTTCGTCGTCTTCGTTGTTGTAATCATACTCATCATCATCTTCGTCGTTTTCTTCATCGTGATCGGGACTTGCACTCTTACCACCAATGTTCATACTAGAAAAGTCGACATTGAGCTTATTAGCACTGAATAACTTCTTAGAATTACTCGATACGTTCATATTGAATTTCGAGTGGTTCAGCACAGACTTTGTGATTTTGTTCTTCGTGTCTCTGTTACACGGTCTGAAAACGGCAACGATCGGATCGAACCATTTCCTCTGCTTGAAGAAGCTAGTATCTAAGAAATAGACAGAATTCGTCTTTGCGAGTTTGACACCGTCGATTTTATTCTTAATGAATAGAGATTTCTTCTTATCTTTGATTCCACAAACGTGTAAAAAGTCACCCATCTTATAATCATCCACCAACGCAAGATTGTTGTTCGCATCGTACAACATCTTCTTCTCATTCTCCTTTTCACGCTCCTTATCCTTCTCCTTCTCTTTCCGTTTCTCCTCTTCAGTCATGTGTTGTTTAGCAACCTTTCCATTCGGATTCGTGAATTGGAAATTCAGATTCTTCGTCTTTTGGAAATTATCTTGATTCACATTGTTCTGGATGTTCCAGTCCTGTTGGAACTCGTTGTATTGACAACTGATCTTATAGTGTCCACCATACGATTTCGGGATCTTTTCAATGACGAACGATTGATAACATCCATCATATCCATTGATCCCAATCACCTGTTGTTGTGTGAACACGAGTCGGAATCCTTTATCCGCCTGGCCCCCGCTACTAAAGATATTTTTCCCGTCTTTGTTTTCGTCATTCGGTAACTCGAGCTTGATGAAATAACTAGGTGCATTACGTATGAATCGATGTCGTTTATCAGGATTCGTAGTCATGTAAAATTCATTTGGTGCAAGCTTGATGATATGGTACTTCCAGAAGTTCTGTTGTCTGTACGACGTCCGCAAGTTCTCGATTTCTCGAGATAGTGCAGGATCTTTGATCTTGGCGTTTTTAACATTTAAAGAGTTGTTCACATTTGGATTCACAGAGGAAACAGATGCCCTTTTGACTAATGGAGTTTGCGATAATGATGGCGCAGACGTGAGATTCGTGTGTTCGGTGAGATTGGAACGGATCGAAGAGTTCGTCTGTGTAGTCGACCCAGAAGAGGCAACTCGACCACTCGTACTGCTCACACTGGTACTCGGTCTGTGTATTGTGTTTCTCCTTTCAGGAGGCTCTGTAGTTGTCTGCCCAGAAGGTGCAGTAGCGCCGTCAGGGATCGTGCTGAATCGGTTCGACGCCTTCTTGGAGATGTTGTTGAAAAACGACGACATTGGCGGTAGCTGGCCTGAGAGCCTTACCACATAGCCAGAGAAGAAACCTAGACATACCAGACCAGGTCCATCTTCAACTCAACTTCAAAATCAAAATTTCAGACACCTGGCTGACGTAAGCAGTATGCTGACATAAGCACACCCGCTTACGTCGGCGGCATTTGACACGCTGCGCTCATTTCCCGGACGACGGCCCAATCGGGACAGACTCTCTTAAATGCTGGCCACAAAAATTATAAGCGCCCCCGCCACGCTTCTTCCACGACCGACCAAATGCGCATGCAAAACCGCAGTTTTTTTGCGTAACTGAACGGAGATTGACTCCACAACGCTCACATGCGCTACATAGTTGGACGTGGTGTCGTCGTTTCAACTGTCTTCATCAATCACAGCAGTCGCTGGATGTGTGTTACTGTTACTATTCTACACGGTACACTATAGTAATAAAATATACAGATGGCAGGGGGCAGCAGCAGGACAAAGACTGCAGAGATGCCAGAGAGATCGAGAGAGCCGGAATTGTCTGCCGGATCTGTTCTGCTGACTCGAATTTTGCTCCCAGGTGCACAAAAACGGAGCGTTTGCCACCGACTAGAAAATATCACACCTTTTCGAAGAGCACACCAGGGAAGACAAAGAATTTGCCTTCACCCATTGTACCCGCAACCAACGTCACGTTCCTTGTACCTGGTGCCACTCGTGTGGATGTTTCGATCGATCTGTCGACTATCCGGACGGGATAAACCTGGAATTATATAGTAAACCCCAGATGCTTTAATTTCACAAAGCGTGGAAAACATATCGTCATCATGCATGCAGCTCTTCAATCTCTCTTTCCAGTTGACGTCGCTGCGGTTGCCGGTGATGGCGGCGGTAATGCAGCATTGGCCTTACCGCTGGCGTTTAAAGTGGCAGTCGATGATGCAGATGGAATCGATGTCAACGAAGGCAGTTTGCTTCGTCCTTCAACGATGCCTTGTTCAGAAATACTTGTATTGCTGCTACCAAATTTCACCATTGCAGCCTGTGGTGGTGGATATACGTATGCAGAATGCGATGCAAATGGAGGTGGTGGATTGAAATTGGAAACCTGTTCTTCAATGATATTCTCCATGTTGTAACCTGGTCTAACAGTTGCAAAGCCGACTCCATCATCATGATAATTGGCACTATTGGCAGTATTGTTGGCATTCCGGTTCAAGTTCATGTTTGAACTGCCACTTGTCCATGTTTGAGATCGTGCCATATCATGTACTACCGGTCCAGGGACTGGGTGCATCGAACCTGTATGAATGTATCCAGCATTATTAGATGTAGTATATTGAGACTGTTGGTCTTGTAGCTGTTGAACGGGTTTGGGACCTTCCATGTTGTTTTGTAGAGAAAACTGTCTCGGTCTTGGTTGGAAACCAGGTTGGAGTCCACCGCCAGATTCTGGATACGTAGGATATCCCGCACCGCCGTGCTGAATGTAGTTATGCTGTTGGTGGGGTGGCAGTGGATGAGGTTGTTGCTGTTGATTAATCGAATAATACTGGACTGGATGATACATCTGTTGTTGTGGCTGTGCCATTGGTGGTGGGCCATGCGCATGTGGTAATTGTTGCTGTTGTTGTGGGATTATTGGTAGTACATTGGGTGGTTGGTTGTATGCAGGGATAGGTTGTATGCTAGGTATTTGTTGTTGCGGATATTGCGGTTGGTTTTGAATCATTGGTTGCGGAAATTGATGATTTGGAAGCATCTGTTGATAACCATAAATATTTGGATTGGGTTGTTGTGGATAGTAATTTCTATAATCTTTATAACTGTTATTTGTATTCACATTGGCGGTAGGATGCTGTTGCATATTTGTAAGTGGAGGAGGAGCAGGACCAAATTCATTATTTCCACTCTGGAGGTAATAGTTGTTTCCTTGTTGAGGCAATAAATCCATTCTGTTGATAATATGATGATGAATGATCGTGCCGTCAGGGGCTGTTGATTGGATGACTTGGTTGTTATTGTTGCTATCCAACACGAACGGGTCTAAAGCGAAATTTCCAGGCGGTAGTTTGAGGTTGTATCTCTTTTCAAGATACTTTCTCTTGCGTTGTTGTTTGACGAGGTACTGTTGGTATGTTGGCGGATTTGGAGGACATTTGAGACATTCGTCGACACGATCGTATTTCTCGCAGTTTCCACAGGGAGTATTCATATCACATTTGATTTTGTGGGTTTTACAGGGACCACAGTTGTATGATCTTCTGAACCGTTTTTTCTTCACTTTCGGGTCAATGGACGATGAGGGAGTGATCTTGTGGGTAGTGGCATCTTTCGCTTTGCTATCATCTGAGTAATGGGCGTCTTTATCTGAAATGTCTTCGCCGTCTTCATTTGAATCGTCGTAGTCTTCCGAATGTTGGCTGTGATCGGGATGGTCATGGCTATGGTCATGATCATGGTCGTGACTGTGACTGTGACTGTGACTGTGATATTCGTGTTCGGGACGTGCACCCAAAATAGTTTCGTCCTCAGATTTAGTTGAGGTTGATGAGGGTATTGATACTTTAGAATCTTGTGCTTTGCTTGAAGGGGAATGCAATGTTGTTGAAGTTGGATTCACAACTGGTTCTTTATCTTTTGCTTCCATGATAGTCGTGTCTGTATTCTCCTCACCTGGGTTGTTGTGGACATTTGCGTTTGTAACTGTTGTGGTCGTTGTAGTGGTGGCTCTGGTGGAGATGTTGGCTGTGCTGGTGTTGTTATCCTGTGGGGTATTTGAATGTGGAGAAGTGGTAGAGACCATAAGACGAGGGAGGATGGAGATGGAAATTGGAATGGAATTGGAAAGCTGTGTTTGAGACCCTGGAGCTTATAGGAGATGGAATGTCTGCTAGAGTGTGACGGTGAAAATTGTGGAACAGATCCTTGTGGAAGTTCAAGAAAGCGTTCCGGTGTCGAGGGGTAGTAGCCGGGTGGGAGATTGGAAGGAACGGGAGTGACTGGGAAATGAATGGAGTGACTGTAATGACGGGGAGAGGAAGACGGGGATGGGAGGGAGGCAGGTAGGTGAAATGAAGAAGGGGAGGAAAGTGCCTGATCTTTATACACAGAAAGAGTGATCCCAGAAGAGAGCCTGTGGGAGATGGCAGAGCTCCAGAAAAAACGATCGGGTGAGACACTGGGGCCGGCATGCCGCGAGGATCGGTGCATGGATGCTACATCTGGGTGGGTGGTGGTGGGTTCTGGTGATGTTACAGGGTTACAAGGTTATAGGGTGGTGGTTGTGGTTATAGTTGCTGCTAGTACACCTGCAGTGGCCGGTCTGTCCCCCCAGAACGTCCATGTGGAAGGGGAAAGGGAAACGGATGCAGACTCGTTCCTGTGATCGCCAAAAGTGTGAGCAGCAGAGACGTCTGGAGACGGAATACGGGATATCTGCACTGAAGCTGGAAATACACGTCTTATTCCGTGCCACATTCTGCACACGCTGCAGCAGGCCGGTTGCTGGAGATCTCTGTCGTCGACGTTCTTCCCTGGCCGCCAGAAATCAGGGCTGTCTGCTGCTAGCACTTACGTCGAGTTAGCTGAATGTGAAACGGTGCAGGCTCACTCTCCCACCGGGGCGCACGATGTAGTTAGTGGAGAATGCATATCCACAATACACTCCGGCCTGGTATGGCACCCCAGGCAGAAACCGCAACGAAGGAGGAAACAGCTGGCAAGGAACGAAAGAAGATTAATTGTCAGAGCAAAGAACAAAGAACAGGGGAAACTGGACACTGAGCCACGAGCCACGAGTTTCCTCTTCGGGGAACTAATGACTGCAATAATAATCCTCTATTTCCTACTTCCCGCTCTGTATTTCCCCTGGCCGGCGGGCCCTGCGGCTCCGCCCTCGGGCGTCGGTGTTAGCACCCACACATCTCCGGGCTCCACCTTCCCTGTTGGTGATAGTTGATGCAGTGGGTGCAGTGGGCAGAGGCCAGGAATTGCAAGCTATGACCACTAGTCTATGGGGTGGCAAGCTATAGCAGGCCCCCGCCCCACGGCCCTCGGGCTTCTCCCCCGGCGTCCTCGACGGCCAGCTGTGCAGAGCTGTAAAGCGTGCAGGAAACAGTGTATGTGCACGGCGGGAGCACTTCTGGGATCTGGAAAGTTCGACTCGCCTCCCAGCCAGAGCCCTCGGGTTTGTCTGCCTCGATCTCTCCGCCAGCCAGTGCCAGCTGGGATCTTCTTAGAAGCATGTTGGTTCGACACTTGTCTTAACCCTCAACCGACCACGTTACATTGGCAAGACCTGCAACAACTCCATTCCGATTGTCAGCTAATGCGAACACACACACACATCCCCCAGCGATTCAAGACTTTTTTTTTCCTTCGACCCCATCTCGCATGCAACTAGTGTGCCAAGTAGTTACTTTTTTTTCCTTTTTCCAGCACTCAAGCCACGAGCTATTGCTTGGTGCTTGGTGCTTGGTGCTTGGTGTAGTTGGCGATTTCGATCTCCAGAATATATACATATAGCTGGAGATATTTTTGGCACTCCGGCCGGGCTGGTTGTTCCGTCCACTGATCCGGATAAATTCGTCGTGGACTTACAGCTTAGATCATGGACTTATTTCAGTAGTAGTCGGTGGATCCACGTACTGTCGGTGTACGTGCACGCGAACAATTAACTGCACACGGGCTAGGATCTGCTGACGTTAACAGCATGTTGTACTTTTTTTGACTTATTCCGTTCGGTACCCTCCGACAGCAGACCACATTACTTCGAGCTGTTCGAGGGAATAATGGAAACACATGGACATCCAGAACATCAGTTCAAAGCCGAAACGGTGTCGATGGATACCGTATCGACCGCAGACAGAAGACCGGCCCCGTTCAACAATCGATCGATCTAACAGTCATCGTTCCCAGAATGAAATTTTAACAAAGGCCCTCTCCACCCTGAAAGGCGTGCCAGACGCAGAGATCGAGGCACCATTATCGCTTTTAACTTCCAATCTCAAAATTTACCCTATTCGTGCATCCTCCTCTGTTTCACTCCATTTCCTCGATGTTTGCGGCTGCCTGTTTCGGGCCTCCCACCACGCTCGAGACCCAAGAGAATTGCAATTTCTTCTTTCATGATGTGATGGGTAGCTGCTTTGCGAATCGCAACACGCAAGACACGCATCGCTAATTAAACAAAACCCTGGGCGGCTTGTGCTTCCTTGGCCAGCAACCAGCAACAGCTCAAGAATGTGCACGGATTGCTCGAGTTTCACATTAAATCGACTTTAAATTCCTCAACGCCAGCCGTCCGACAACCGGCCCGCCGGTCTTTCAGGAGCCCGCAAGAGATTGGTGCATCGACAATTTCGATATTTCCCAATGCGGCAACCGATCTGGAAATCTTCTAAAAACGTTCGTTGCCAATTTTTTTGCAATTTCCCACTTTAATTAATCTGACTGCACTCGTCCAAAATGCAAACAACAACGGCACAGCTATGCAAAAATGGACGTCTTTAACCACCCATGCATCACGTCTGCTCAATTTAACAATCATTCCCACGGAGTTGTCAGGTGGTTTTAATTTTCTCAATCCTGTACCGGCACAGAAAAGCTTCTCTTGATCGACAAATTAGGCAGGTGCTCTGCCTAGTCGATTCCAATTCTCTATATTACCATCACCAGAGGAAAATTATCTTGCCATTTTAACAACATCAATCCTTCGGCCCTACGATTCTCACCCCTTTTGCGAGTTCTTCGATTCGAAGCCGGCCTTTTTTTCTCTCCATCCAACCGACGATCCCCCATGCAAGCGATCATGTTATAGCATTGCTATCGTTCTGGGTCGTCATCCAGATTAATTAACTCATTCGATCCTTAAATCCAGAATCCACGTTTCACTTCTCGAAATATCCAGTGCAGTAGATTGCTTCGTCTGCAATAACGATCCGCGAAACTCTAAACTGCCGAACCATGCATTATTTTCAAGAGTGATGCCTTGGGACACTGAGAAATTCGGGAATTATTAAAATCGTCCCTAAAAACCTTGTTCCCACAAGATGCATGTGCTTTGGCCTCTGGTTTTCGAAATTATAACTCACTACTCTAGATCGATGTACATAATTCCTACCCCCTACTTTTCTAAAGGCCTTGGGTTTGTCGTTTGTCGTCAACTCTATACATTCGTGGGATGGAAATGGATCGGTGGTCCCGGCTCCCCATGGGGGCAATAATTTGCATTATCCGTCTTTAGTGGCTCAGCAGGCCATCCTCATTAGCTAATTCTTACTAATATCGAGCTCTATAAAGTGTATTTACAAGAAGACATTACTCTTCATCGCTGTCTTCGTCATCCCTCTTACGTTTCTTGTTCTTACCATAGATCATATTCTTGTTGAACTTCTCAAACTTGTATATCCTGGCCTCTCTCATGGTCGACTTCTTGTTCGTCTCTCCTAAGCCGGCAGTTCTACGATGTTGATATCCTTCAAAATATTTCCACTCTAACTTGCCCGATCTTTCAACACTGTATCCAATAGCATCTCTTGCTATCTTCTTGATCTTCCACGACTCGTACGGTTCACCGTTGAATACGGTCACGGTGATGTTCTCACAAGGTGGCTTCTCTTCCGTGTATCCATTTCCAGCATTAGCTCTCTGTTTCTTCAACGTATCATAAAACTTGAAACAGCTCTTATAAAAATCAGAAACTAATTCTTGATTCTTCAATATGTTCCTTGTTTGATCGCTGATGTGTTTCCCGATATGCGGGAAGTTGAAGATGATATTGTCGATCTTCAACGTCCCTAACAACTCCTTCGTCTTACCACTACCATTTCCGTGTTTCTTATTCTTGATATTGATTCCGAAACTTTCACATATTTTCGTACCATCGATCCCATGGAAGATCTTCGACACTCCAAGTGTCTTCAACTCCTCCAAAATAGGCTCCACGACGTCCTTCCCGTACTTCAAGTTCAACTCCTTAAGCGTGTCGAAAGATGTTGTGATCACGTTCTCTGGCTTGATAAGACCTTTCTTAACGATACTCAAAGTGTATGAAAAGTCACCATCTCCGATGATGAGGATATGTTGATCGTGCTCAAACGGCACAAACACCTTCTTCTCGTCCAATTCTGTCTCTTCTTCAGCGACGTCTTCGGTGGGAGTTTCAGTAACGTCCTTCTTCACAGGTTTGGACTTCTTACCGTTGCTTGGATAGTGCATTTCTTTGTTATTCAATTTTTGTTTCTTTAACTGACGTTGTCTGTCTTCATGCTGTTGTCTTGCAAGCGCGTTCGCCAACGCTCCGCCCTGTCCCTTCTTTGCCATCGTGCTGTCTATCTAGCCGGCTGTCTGTCTTTAATACATGTAACGTAGAGTTAAGCTGGAATACTTACAAAAAGATTCAATCTAATCGATGAAAAAAAATTTATTAAAATTTAAAAAATATATGTGGGGTGTTACGTAAGCGCGCAGAAAATACACATTACTATGTAGGAAACACCTTTTCGAGGGTTGATATCTGATATGACTCTTTTGTCACCGGATCTGTGATCTTGATTTTATATTTCGAAGCGTCAGGGAAGATCAGGTTCGATTTGGCAAACTTGAAGATTGATAGTTGTCCTTCGGCGTTGACGATTGTGCCTGATACTGTATCTTCTGGATCAAGTTTTTCACGATTGTAAAACATCAAGGCACTGTATGAATACACGTTCCCGTTGGGTAGCATCACTGGGTCATCAAACAGTTGCGAATGGAGGTGCAGGGCGTGTGGGAGTGGGGAGACGATGGGTCCCATTTCGATCGAGCACACAGGACATTGTGTGTTGTGGGTGTGGGTGTGTGATTTCACATTTATTGTGTAATCTCTGTATCCGTCATCAGACTTGACAGGAGGGACACACGATCTCGTCTTGAGGACGGATCCGCCAATGTTGAGCATCGTATCGAGGGGTGGGATCTGGTTCATTCCATAGAGCAATCTGAAGTTCAAAAGGAAGAAATCGCCGAGTTCTTTCCATGTGTCTGAGGATAACTTTCCAGCAAATGATTGGAGTACCTCCTTTGCCTTCTTTGTTTTCTGGCGGGTGGACGCGTAATATGTGAACGGGTTATCGTCGTCGTTGTCATCAATGACGATGACTTCGTGGTTAGATTTGACAAGTGATTCTGTGACAAACGTTGACCAGATAAGTGATGAACCTGACGTCAGCTTTTCGAACCGTTCCTTGAGTTCCTTGTTCGAGAGATGCTTCCGTGCAAACACCAACGCCTTCTCAAACTCTTTGTTGGTAATCATCTCCATAAACTCCTGAAAGTCACATTCGAAATCGATATCCGACGTGATTAAATGACTGTTATTTTCCTTAATCATCATCAAATTCTTCTTGTTTTCGACACACCACTGCTTGAGCAGCTTCAAGTTCTTCTTATGCACGATCTCGTCGTGGATCTTCAAGCCCTGGAGAATGATGTCTGCGTCCACCTGGCTTGCAAGACCGAGATTGTTCAGCATCACAACCCCCGGATTCGCCTTGTCCGAATACTCATTCGGATTGAACTGGCGCAAGAGATATTCGGCCACGAGGAGGTTGTTTTCCGTTTGGTAGAATTCTCGAAGATCTGCTGGTAAATGGTCGTAATTCTTCATATTCGACGACGCATACTTGTTGTATAGATCATTAACGTGATTGAGTCGAGTCAATCTAGCGATTAACCGATTCACAAACTCATTGTGCTGGTTGACCCGTTGTTTGAGTTTTTTCTGGAACAGCTGCTGGTGTTCGATGAGTTTATCCACGAGCTTGATCTTTGCATCTGTGTCGGTGAGTGTCTTCAATTTGGCATGGTGTTTGTTAATTAGCTGGTTGTTCTTCTCGATCAATTTCTGGAGGTTTTTGAAGTTCTTTTTCAACACCTCGATGGGGGTCTTGAATTGCAACTTGCGGTAGTTGATGTAGAAGTCGGGACTCTTGACTAGCTCCATTGCTGTGTAGTGAGTGGTGGTTGGTGTGTGAGGAGAAGGGGGAAGAGAGAAGAAAAGGTCTTACCATAGAGAAGGAAGGAGTGCATAAAAAAAGAGTGTGGTTTCTTAATCTCGAGTGACGTGGTGAGGGTGTGAAATCGGGATTGCAAATTGTACTGTGTAGATTACTCGATGGATCAATGGTAATAAATAAATAGTTGTTTGTATGAGTGGTTATATAAAATTTGTCGATATAGTTTGATATAAAGAATAGACAGATATTATTGGACGAATAAATGATCTATAAAGGAAGTG
>JAJMLU010000256.1:29884-47585 GCA_030569835.1 Pichia sp. NRRL Y-27261
ACACTTAATTTAGTTTGCTAACTTTGCTAAGATAGCGTCAGTGAATTCAGTAGTGGAAGCAGAACCACCGATATCAGAAGTGACGGTCTTACCATCGGCTAAGACGGCCTTGGTAGCAGTGGCGATTCTTGCAGCTTCTTCGTGTAAACCTAAGTGTTCTAACATCTTAGTGGCAGATAAGATCATGGCGGTTGGGTTAGCAACGTTTTGACCGGTGATATCTAAACCAACGTGTCTACAACCTGGTTCGAAGACGGCGTAATCTCTACCGTAAGAAGCACCTGGCACTAAACCTGGACCACCGACTAAAGCAGCACCAACGTTAGAAAGAATGGCACCGTACATGTTTGGAGTGACCATAATATCGAATTGTTGTGGCTTTGAGACGGCTTGCATGGAAGCGTTATCGACGATTAAATCTCTAACTTCGATATCTGGGTATTCTTCCTTACCGATGGACTTGACGGTGTTTCTGAATAAACCATCACCTAACTTCATGATGTTAGCCTTGTGGATAGCGGTGACCAATTTTCTGTCGTGTCTCTTTGCGTAATCGAAAGCGAATCTTGCGATTCTTTCAGTCTTGTATTTGGTGATGATCTTTAAGGATTCAACGACACCTGGGACGGATTGGTGTTCTAAACCGGAGTATTCAGCTTCTGTGTTTTCTCTGACAAGGACGAAATCGACATCGTGTAATTTTGATGGGACACCTTCAATGTTCTTAATGAAGACTAAAGAAGCGTAAATGTCTAATTCCTTTCTGAAGGCAACGTTAAGGGACTTGGTGAAAGGGTCAGTTGGGGTGTAAGTGACGGACTTTAAACCAACCTTATTTCTCTTTATAGATAAGATTGCTTCTTCAATTTTTGATTCGTGACCTTCTAAACCAGACATGTCAATGGTTTCGAATTCAACAGGGACATTTTCGTATTCAAAGATCTTTCTGACGGAGTCGGTGATTTCCTTACCGATACCATCACCTGGGATTAAGGTGACAGTGTATTTACCACCGTATTTTTTTGGAAGGGAAGCGGTAGTTGCCATATTTCTGAAAGCGACAGATGAGTTAATGACTGATTTCTTGTATAATTGGGAGAACATTTTGGGAGGGGGGAGGGGGAGTTGGAAGGGTTGGTTTGGAACGGGAGGAAAGAAGAGCCGATGGAGGGAGAGCTGGGTTGGGGGGAAAGAAGGACGGGAGGGAGTACCGGGGTGTGTGATCAACAACAATGATTGGGATCTTGACAGTCGAAATGAGACAGCAGAGTTGGCAGAGGTGAGGCAGCCCCAGAGCAAGAGGCAGCTGGCCGAAGGGAAAGACAGGAATGGGTTGCATGATATAGGCCGGGGGAGGGCCACTGTGGGTGGTGGCGCTGGGGCCGGCGCGCCCGGCAGCGAGTGCGACTCGGTGGCGATGGGTGGGTTTGTGTGTTACGTGGGTACGTGTTATGTTTCTGGGGTATCTCTTAGGCTGGGTTGGTGGTGGTGCTGGTTATCCTTGTACTTGGTCTCTCTTGCACAGTCATCTACACCAGTGGGTACACATACATACATCCACCGACACTGCACATACACAGACACACAGACCCCAAAGGACCCCCACAGGACCCCCACAGGACCCCCGCAGGACCCCCACCCAGGGCGCCCAGACACAGGCCGCCCCGGAGATTCTCACCCAGCTCCTCCGGGCTCGCACGCTTACGTCAGCGCGCAAATTCCCCGGGGCTGATGGCCGGCCTCCTATTTTTGAGGGGTAGCTCTACGTGGTGGTGGGTTGTTGCACCCCCGGCACCCTCTGTGGTCTGTCTCTGGATACACAGAGCAGAGTGGTTGCAGCAGTAACAAGTCACAAACATTAAAGTAGTAGACGCCTAGCACAAAGAGATACACGATACACACGATACACACGATACACACACTATACACACACTACACAGAAACCCCCAGGGAGGCAGCCAGCAGCCAGCACTCCGATCTCGTCCCCGTGTCTGGGCGCTGGTTCCAGCGCCTGGCGACCGCTCCCGCGCGTTCCGGCCGTCGCAGCGTTCGCAGCTTTGCTGGGGGCCCGTCCTCGGAGAACGGCTCGGGCGGGCTTACGTCAGCGGGCAGCCAGGGTCGGGGAATCGACGCGTCGGTGTTGTTCCGAGTCCGATACTCTATTCCGTTCCTTTATCCGGACTGTTTCACCAATCACCACATGGCACTCGAGTCCCCGAACGGACGGTCACTCACAAATTCTTTCACGATCCCGTCCACAAACTCCTCGTTCAGGTGCTGCTTCAAGATGCCAATCTTGCTCTCCATGCTCCGTCGCAGCACTCCGTCCTCCTTCCCAACAACACCAACTTCCTCCACATTCTTACCAACCTCGGGAATCAAGTAAAAGAACAAAAACTCAAGACTCTTGATCCGCACATTCTGCCACGTCAATTGAGTATCGTCTTCTTGTTCATCTTCCTCCACATCCTCCTCATAATCTCCCTTGATCAACCCACAGATCAGTTCAATCCCCTTCAGCTCTTCGAAATTCCGCAAATTCTCACAGTTCCGGATAAACAACGACACCAACATCAACACACACTCGATGATCATCAAAAAGTTGGGCTTCATGCTCGATTTAGGGTTCAATAGCTTCATCATGATGCTGATGTTGAATTTACCCTTGAATACATTCCGACTCTTAGGATGGATCAATAACACCCCCTGTAGTATCTGTAATATCTGGATGATCGTGTTCTGCACCGTCTTCTCGTCTTCGTCTCCAGGAAACTCGAAATTCTCGATCCGGATAACCAATTTCAATAACTGATTGCTGATGTTATATGAAATATCCTCTTGTAACGATATGAAATCATCGAATCTCCCCTTGCTTGTGTTCCCAACGACACTGTTCTTCCTCGTCGTCTCAAAGATATCACTGCTCATCGTGTCTGTCGCCGTGCTCTTCGCATCGGCACTGCTCACATTGCTATGATTGCTATTTCCATTCTCATCTTGAATTATCGAAAGCAGTATGCCGTAGATATTCTTCACTCCAACAACAATCGACTCGAGATTTAGCTCGTTGATCTTTCGTATGCTCTCGTCGATCTGTCTCTTCAATTCGGCTCGGTCCATTGTGTCGTGCTTGCCGTCTGAGTCGCCACCGAAATTCCACATTCCTTCCTTCGAAGTGTCTGTCACCTCCCGCTTGTTTGACTTAACAAGCTGAAAATGGAAATATCGAAGAAAACGCGCTTCTTCGCCATCGGTCACCCCCAGCCCACACTTTTGACGTCCTCCTGTTGGGAATATAGGTATTTCCCATACCCATAACCATCCTACGTACAACTAGATGCTAAGTGTATAGTATAGTAATGGCTATCAGTCCCATCATCACAATAAACCCACGAACCGCCTCCCCACGGGCGACCGAAAACACAAATAGAACACCGCGCTGACGTAAGCACGCGTCCCTTATCACGGCCACCCACGCCCAGCGAGCCGGCAAGCAAGTGATATGTAAAATGTGTCTTCTTGAACAGGTCGTCTCACATGCACATCCGTTCGACATGCAGGTAAACCACCTCCAGGAACCACCACACCCACTCTCGTTCACCACCACGGGCCACACCACAGATCACCGCATTGCATTGATACTCGAGATACCCCTCCCACCACACTCTCAGGCTGAATAACAGTGGCACAGACACGCCATACATACGCCTACTTCTACCACATTCACAATGCCATCGAGTTACTCGTCTCGTAGTAATATCATCATCGGCTGTACCGCAGCTGTCGTCTCCTCTGCGTGTCAGTCCGTTGGCTTGATTCTACAAAGAAAATCTTACGTGAATACAACCCCTGCAAATAACGATACAACAATTTCAACAAATGCGCAATCGTATAATCGTTCATTATGGCATATCGGATTATTCTTATTCTTGTTTGCCAATATCTTCGGTTCTTCGATCCAAATCACGTCTCTACCTTTGATCGTCCTCAGTCCGTTGCAATCCATAGGATTGGTGTTCAATACGATCTTCCATACCATCCTACTAGACGAACCATTCACTAATTGGTCCCTCTATGGTACAATCTTGATTAGTTTTGGTGCATTCTTCACAGCTTATTGTGGAGGTTCGTTAACAGAACCTGAATATACACTTGCCCAATTCATCGAGTTCTTGAAAAATAAAAACTTCATCATATTAGTCGCATTGGATATATTCATACTCTTGATAATATCAATTGCAATTTACTTAATCATTCAACAGATTAACTCCAATTTAATATCAAACCATATGGATAGATTGGAAACACATTTGCAATCCTTACATTACAAACTCGAGTTCTACGAAGAACCTATCAACATCTCCCAAACCATTAACAAATACTTCATCATCACATCCGAATATGTATTGACTACATACATCAACATCCTAAACTCCATATTCATTCATAATTCAAATACTTTGTGGAAAGTAAACGGCTTCTTGTTTGGAATAATGTCCGGCGTGTTGTCAGGATTCTCCATCTTACTAGCCAAATCAAGTATAGAGATCCTCATCAATACATTCATCACTAGAAGTTGGAAATCGTTAAATGAATCAACAGCGTATTTCATCGTGGTAGTATTTCTCTTGCTAGGTGTATCACAACTATACTTGTTAAACACAGGACTCAAACATATCAGTACCTCTGTTCTATATCCACTAGTGTTCTTCATTTACAACCTCGTGAGTATTTCTAACAGTTTGGTGTTTTTCAAACAATGGAGTCAATTGACATATTTCACACTGACGATATTGATCATCGGTTCAACACTCGTCATGGTGGGTGTCTTTCTGTTGAGTCTGCAACACATCGAATGCGATGACGACAGTGAGGATGAATCCGAGTCTCTATATCAATCGTCACCAATTTCAAATGCATCTCCTTATTCTCCAATCCTCAAATCAAAAGCAAGATACTATGATAGTATAGACAATAGAGTTGACCATTCGAATGCAAATTATCGAGATTCGTTATCTTCGGATAACGAGACCTCTGAAGAAGATATTGCAAATATCTCGAACTCGATCGATTCCTTAAATTCAAACCAAAGTTCCAACTCTATTAGCAATCCAGGTTTACTAAGTAATAGTATTGGTACTATTCAACAAAATGCAAACACTTCCGGTGGCTTAAACAGTGACATACTAGCACCGTTCATCAGACGGACAACTGAAAATATCAATAATGCAGGAAGAAAAGTGAGTGGGTTCTTAAGTCTTAAAACGAATCTAGGAAGTAACTCCACAAATCCAAACAGTAATACATCCATAGTCGATACAATTCCACAACATCGTTTGAACCATGAGTATTCGGATCTGTCCATCGACACGACGTTCAGAAGAACCGATTTGATGAACAATCATAATATCCATGAATACGTTTCATTTGATTCATTAAGAGATATGACATCACCACCACCCAACAATAATTCGAATGCTAATAACGGTAGCCATTCTCATACCGGATCGATCAAAACCATCACCGCTAATATATCTGGTGATTATGAATCTTCACTACAGAACTATAACAAGAAAAACAGTGATCCGAATATGAGTATGGAGTCTTCCAATACGGTATCTCATGGATTGAACATTTTAAATCCGATCTTTGGTAAAATTAAAAAACAGACAAATATATTAGATATACCAACCACGGCTACGAATGTTAATGAAAACAACAATCTATCCAAAATCCCTTCCTCTTATAAATCCATTGCACAGTCCATTAAGAATTTCGCATTTGATACATCTACGTCCTCCAATGTCGAATCTGACAAATCACCACGAGTCAAAAAGAAAAACAGTGTTCGTTCGCATTTGGACGAAGACTACAATCCGAATAACAACTTCAACTACTCTTTCAACAACACGTTAGAGGAAATCCAACATCAATTGAACGAATACGACTCTCCCGTTGACGTTATCCCATCTCCGAAAACTCGAAAGACTAAACCCGATGGTGAACATGGATTGCAAGATTTGTTTGAATATGCTCTCAACCACAATGGATCCAATGAAACCATCGAGTCGCCAACATTGACGTCGAGAATCTTACCCCGGAACTACTCTTCTAAATACAGGGCTTCTGAAGTAGGACATTTCCAAAATCATCATCCACATCCATTACCTCATCAAAGAAACCAAAGTCGGGAATTGCGTAGATCTACCATTGCTGATATCAGAATCAACAATAACACCCGGAGATCTACCATCAATCATAAGAGAATGTTGTCATTCGAACAAACAGAATTGCTTAATGATTTAAAGAAAATGTGAATATCTTGTGTAATCTAAACTATATAACTTAAAAAAAAACTTTTACACGTCTTTACCTTCTTCTTCGACAGGAACGGTGAACGCACCAGTTAAGAATAATGCCGGTTCTTTGATATTGTGATGTTGGTAACTCAAAACGCAAACACCACCAGCATCTAACATGAAACGAGGATTGGTGTTGATTTCTAAACCGATCCATCTGGCTGCAAAACATCTCAAAATGTGACCATGCGCAATAACCATGATATCACATTGTTCGCCCTTGTCCAAGTATTCTTTATGGATGCTTTGGATCTTGTTGATCAATATGTCTATTCTTTCAGTCACTTGTTGTGCATTTTCACCATTTTCACATCCATATTCCCAAATAGTCCAATCTTCACTGGCTAATCCTCTTTCCTTTCTCAATTCCTTGATTTGGCTCGTGAGCAAGCCTTCATAGTCGCCGTATTCCCACTCTCTGATGTTCTCATCGATCTCGGTAGGTATGCTGGTATAGACTTTCGGATCTGTGGATTTGAATAATAAGTCCTTGGTTTGAATGGCTCTTTTACGTGGTGATGTAATAATCAATTTGACTTGTGTTGGATCGATCAAATATTCATTCGTGCTGCCGATCAGATGTTCGCCCGTCCTGATCATCTGTCTCTCACCAAAGGGGGTGAGTGCTAAGTCGGTGACTGACGTGTATTGTCCGGATTTAGACCATTCGGTTTGACTGTATCTTATGTTAGTATTTCGTGTTTTTTTTTGTGAATCTTGTGCTTTGAATGGAAGTTATATACGTACCCATGTCTGATCAAAATACATCTTGGAGTATGACCCATTTTGCTTGAATTATGTAGGTTAGATATACTAAATTATACGATATAAAGGATAATAAGAAAGGAAGGAAGAAGGTGTCATTAAAATTCATGATGGAATATGGGCCGGCCCGGGTCACTCTGCAGACGGCTCTTTTTCCTCCGGGGAGATTGTTGATTGTTAGCGATGCGGTCGATCGACGGGTTGATTTTTGAACCTTTTCGTATGCGCCAATTATAACATCTTTTTCGAGCAATTCGATGGTTAGGTTGGCTGCATGGGTGGTTCATTTAGGATGTTAGTATGATTCAATTGTAAAATATATTGTTCGTTTGTATCATCCAAATTGGATCATTGGCAAATGAATTGCAAGCTTTTGGTTCTGAAGGTTCAAAATATAGCAAGCATCTACCATCAGATAGGCTCCTTTTCTCTGTATCTTCATTTTCCACTTGAAGGTGAAATAAAACTTGATCATATATAATCCCATGTATGTCATGCTTTTGGTTTGGTACATGTCTCGCAGTGCAAATGTAATCATTTTTATCTTTAACTTTTTGATTTGATTAAACACAATTCTGGGAGCAGCATATTGGACACGTCTGTACTATATTGTTGTTGTAAAGGTATGCATTAGTTGAACTGTGTTGTGGATTCATAAGGGACCATCAGCCACTGCAAATGTTGCAACTGCTTGACTTGATTCAGCGGTTGCACCAATAAGATCTGTAAATCATCCTCTAAAGGGACATATGTTTCTTCTGGTAACTGTTATACAACTAACTCCATAAACCTTTTTGAACCATCATTTCTATGTAAGGCATATTTCAGTATTTCAAGAGCTAAGTCGGTTACTCATTGAAGACAAATAAGTGTGACGGAAAGGGAAACTGAGTACAAAAAAGAACAACCCTGGCAGAAACGCTCAATAGAGAGCAGCAGGATCTATTTTCAGGGATAGACACACTTCAGCGGTTGTTTTTGGGATATGTGTACAAAACCAGGTAACCAATCAATATAGCATATTCGAGTAGTTTATGTTGGTTTTACAGTGGTATAGACCAGTGGTTGTTGGTTAGAGCATCGGAGAGACATTTATGAAATTAACTCCTCGGAACTCGGAAGGTTCCAAATCATTTTGTACAAAAACTGTCTCTATTTTTCCAGATGGCAGTAACTACATATTCTGCACCTTAGTCTTGATGTGCCTGTTTGTGCTGAGTGAAGATTTCAATAAAGAAGGAAGAAGAGGCCTTAATTGATGAAAGCGGATTAATTCTGATGTATCTGAAAATGCAGGTGGCTAAGTTGTGTAGTTATCGAGTTGATCATGAGAACGGAACTAATATATCATGACTATTTGAACTGATTAGATGATGGCTATGATAGGAATTTAATCCGGTTTTTTCCTGACCAATAAAACATCACTTACGATTGCATATTAATCGTTGCTTCAGTGTTCTGGCATGTATGAGTTGGAGATGGTGATATATCGAAATCCTGTTACTGATTGAAGAAGAAGAAGGGATAGCAAATGCTAATCGGCCTTGCTCGTTCACGTGCAAGCTATTGATACTGATACAATCGCATGTCTCCGATAAAGATAAAACAACCGATTGGTGCTCTCTTATCAGTATCTACATTCTTCGAAGAACACAAGCCTATACTTATCGCTTGGGAGAACACATCCTTATCCATCAACTGGTGAAAGAAACTGACAAATAGCTCATGCATCACCTCTGGGATGGGCCCGAAGAATTGTATGGTTAGGGCCGAGTTCCCACAGTGAAGAAGAATGGAGGAAAGGCTTTATCTGAGTTCTCTGTCGGGTCGAGGGGCCAAGAATGTGTTCCGGGAGACATTGGGCAGCTTATCCATTGGTCTGGGGCAGGGGGCACTCAGAGGGGGCCCAGCGGGGAGCCACTTCCCGCCGTCGATCGACGCGGTCCCTGGCGAGTGGAGGGAGTCTCGGGCCTCGGGCCTAGCAGGTGCGGTGCTAAACTTTCTGCCGCTCGGTGGCTGCTCTCTGGTATTTCCCCCGAATCCCCCATTAATCCCCCATCGCCATAGATAAGCTCTCGGTTTAAGGTTAGGGAGCTGGGGTGGGAGATAGGCCATGGGTTCGGTGAGCTGGTGATAAGGCGGTTCCTCTTACTTGGTTCACAGAGTCTCCTGTTTGTCGCTTGTCGCTTGATCTATATACCGTGAAGAGAGGTACAAGTCGATGTCTCTGACTCGGGTATGGAGGAAGGAGTCTACAGGCAAGCAGATGCTATAGTCGTAAAGGGTGACACGATGGCATCCCTCCCTGGCCCATCTCTTGTCCCTCTGCTGGCCGAACTGGATTTCCTATTCAGGCGGTCTTATGTCCTTCGGTTTCCCCTCTTCGACACTCCACACCTTCATCGCTCACCCTGCTGTAGACTGTAGATGGAGTAACACCGACTGCTAGAAGACACGTTCAAACAGCGATCAATGGAACCAGATGAGGGATGTCCTGGAATTGTGTGGATATGTGGCCTAATTGAGTAAATTACCATTCGATACTTATTCCCGCTTTTGCCGTGTCCCGTATCACTGCCAGCAGTTATCTTTCGTTTTTTTGTTGATTGGGGGTGTTTTCAGTCTAGCCTTTGGCAGTGTTGCACTCTAATCCCACACTAAATCAGGCTTGGTTGCACCTATTCTCGTTGCAAATCCAACTTTATACTTTCTGTACAGTCGGCCATTCTCTCTTTCTCCGGTCTTTCTCACTGTTTGGGGTGGGAGGTGGGATAAAATGCTAAAGCCATGCCGGCCGATAAATGAAAATGCAAATCCCCTTATACACACAGTAAATCAAATTTTACGCTTGACTACGGGCTGATAAGAACTGGTCAGGGGTTGTAAAAAGTGAAGACATCGAACTCACGGAGGCTATGTTCGACGCCTATAAAAGTCGTCAAGATTCCTCTGAACAATCGGAAGACGAACTTTTGAATTTTTTTGTGTTTTCTTTTTCTTTTTCTTTAGCGCTTTGTTTTTTCCCTCGTGATTGAACAGCCAGCAGTCGTATCGATCGTCAAAGATCTATAACAAGTCCGCAGCAATCTCATTCTCTTAACTCGTCTATACTAACTTCTTCCAACAATGTCTGACATAGAGAAGGACAATGCACAGGTTGAACTCCATTCAACATTCTCTAAAGACAACATCAACACGGGCCAAGTTCTATCACATATCGTTTCAATCGACGGCAGAGTCGTTGATATCACAGGCGATGTTGACGAAGCTATGGAGTATGCACTGGATGCAGAAAATGTCGTTCTTACTGACGAACAAGCTAGGAAGTTATTATTCAAGATCGATCTATTCTTATTACCACTTGTCTGTATCTTATACTGCATGCAATTCATGGATAAGGTCTCGTCCGGTTATGCGGCCGTTATGGGTTTGAGAACTTACTATTCCATGGTTGGTGATCAATATTCTTGGTGTGGTTCTGCCTTCTACTTGGGTTACTTGATTTTCGAATTCCCAATCTCAATGGCTCTACAAAGATTCCCAGTTGCCAAACTTTCCGGTGTCTTCATTATTCTCTGGGGTATGATCTTATGTTTACACGCTACTCCATCCAACTACGCTGGTTTCATCACTTTAAGAACTCTTTTAGGTATCCTCGAATCCGCTGTTACTCCAGCAATGGTCATCATTACTGGTCAATGGTATAAGGCTGATGAACAATTCTTAAGAACGTCCATCTGGTTTGCATGTAACGGTTTAGGTACGATCATGGGTTCCGCTATCGCTTACGGTTTAGCTATTAGAAACGGTTCCTACTCTTTGGAGGCTTGGAAGGTTTTGTTCATTGTCATTGGATGCATGACCATCTCTGTTGGTTTCATGATTCTTCTTCATATTCCAGACTTACCAGTCAAGGCATGGTTCTTGAATGCTGAAGAAAAGAAACAGGTTGTTATCAGAATCAAGTCCAATCAACAAGGTTTTGGTAACAGACATTTCAAGTGGCACCAATTCAAAGAAGCTATTATGGACATCAACACCTGGATTTACTTTTTCTACGCTCTGGCTATTGACATTCCAAATGGTGCATTGACTAACTTCGGTGCCATTCTTTTAACTGATACTTTCGGTTACTCATCTACTGAATCTTTGTTAATGAATATGCCAAGTGGTGCCGTCGAATTAGTCGGTTGTATCTTCTTTGCATGGTCTCAAAAGTTTGCTAAGCATAAGTTAGCCGTTGCCACATTCACCACATTATTCACATTAGCTGCCGTCTGTATGCTTGCCTTTGCACTGGAATCTCCAAATGCTAGATTGGCCGGTTACTACTTATTCTCAATCTGTCCAGTTGGTATGATTTGTTGTTTGTCATGTTTCACTTCTAATGTTGCTGGTCACACTAAGAAGATCACTGTCAACGCCCTTTACTTGATTGGATACTGTGTCGGTAACTTGATTGGTCCACAAACTTTCATTGCAGCACAAGCACCGGAATATAGAGGTGGACAGATTTCTATGGTTGTCTGTTTCTGTGTTGCATCTGTCCTTATTGCGTGGTTATACTACAACTACTGGGCTGAGAACCGTAGAAGAGATAAGTTGATGGCGGAAGGTAAACTTGAAATTCCAGATATCGACAATATTGAATTCGCTGATTTAACAGATAAGGAAAATGTTAGATTCAGATACAAGTTGTAGATCAAACGTTGTATCATTACTGAGCTTTTTAAAATTTATAAACACTTTTTGAACAAATATTTTTTTTACCTATTTATTCTAACACGTTATTATGGCTTTATAAAAATAATTCAATCGGCCTAACTATTAAAAAATCGGATCTATCTGCGTATATTTCTCGCATCCAATGTACACTATTTCAAAAAAGGATAGTCGAGCCGAGTAATACGTACTACGGAGGTTTCGGACGAACCAGTCCGAGTGAAAAATTTCATCATCTAATGTACGAGCCTTAAATTCAGAGAAGTCGAACGATGTCTCAAGAAGTCAAATGGAGTCTGAAGGAGTCAAATGGAAGTTCGGGGTATCAGTATGTGTTGCACGAAGTCAGAGAACGTTCACAAAGATCGGCCGAAGTCAGAGGTCTATGGATCGAAGTCTGACTTCGGGGATCGTGAGATAGGTAATGGGTACGTTACATCAGTTACAGCAGATATAGAGTTAAGGCACTAGTCGAGGAAGTTAAACCAGAAATGAAAAATAAGTAGTGATCCGAGTGTCGGGGCTCGGGCCAAAAAGATACGTGCTCTGAACCCTGGACGCCGGGTGTAGTCTACAACGGGATAGGACTGCCACGCACAACAGAAACAGCTGTGTCAACGGCTGTACGAACGACCAAGCAGAAGCTGGAGGCTGATCAGTGATAATATCAGTCGAAACCAGCTGCAGGACAGAAACGTCTGATAGCTGGGACTCCTTATCAGTGCACGGCTGGACACTTAGCGCAGGGCAGACGCTAAGAAAAAGATCCCCTATCTCCCTCTATATCTGCAATCCTCCGATCTCAGCTTCTGCCTTCTGCCCCACCACACGTTCCCCGGGGTCCAGCCGTCTGGCTCCATAGTCTCCTTCTCCGTGGATATATGCATGTGTGCACAGAAACGGAGGAGGTGGAGACTCGTCTGCCTCTGCAGCCTATTTGCAGAACGATGTAGAGTGTCGCCCAACCCTGGGCGTATCACCCTGGCCGGGGGAGAGAGTGTCGGCCGAGGCGGGGTGTTTCCAGGATGGTTTGACACAAATCACAAATTGGCCTGTAGCCCTTTCTGATCTCACTCCATCAGCTCTGGACAGCACCACCGCTCTTAACCTGGCCATTGTCTCTGTCCCTGGCACCTTACAGCTTAATTATAACTGATATCGAGGCTGTACTCTGTTGGCCGGCTCTTGGTGCAGGCAGGAGATACTGCTGATAAGAAGGAAAGGGATCGCTGGCGTCCACTCTGTGGCAGGAACAATGTATCGCCGATTCCAGAGGCATGTGTATCCGGTATCAGGTGTATCTCCTTGTTATAAGTTGGAATATCGTAGTACAATTGCTTTTCGGTCCGTGAATTTGACATTAATCGCATTGACATTGGACCGAGGTTCTCATTCCAAGCTGCGTGCACCAGCGAACGGTCGATAACTGCAATCTCCAATCTGCAATTTCCACATTCATTCCTGGACGTATAAATCTGGGACGTTTCCTCTCCTTGAGGTTGGGATCAGTCTTTCTGTGTATCTAGTGTTCCTCTCACTTCTACTATTTCCTTCTCTCGTATACCCACCACTGCCAGCCTATACAAACCGATAGACTCATTTGGACTGTGCACACATACACACAAAATTTACTATTTATTATGTCAGATATAGAAAAAGATAACGTCAACGTTGAACTCCATTCCACCTTCTCCAAGGACAACATCAACACCACAGCTATCCTCTCCCACGTCGTCTCTATCGACGGTAGGGTTGTCGACATCACCGGTGATGTCGATGAAGCCATGGAATATGCACTTGCTGCAGAAGACATCGTCTTAACTCCAGAACAAGAAAAGAAATTATTGAGAAAAATCGATTTTTGTCTTTTACCATTAATTTGTCTCTTATACGCCATGCAATTCATGGATAAAGTTTCTTCCGGTTATGCAGCCGTCATGGGTTTGAGAACTTACTACTCCATGGTTGGTACCCAATATTCTTGGTGTGGTTCTGCCTTCTACTTGGGTTACTTGATTTTCGAATTCCCAATCTCAATGGCCTTACAAAGATTCCCTGTCGCTAAATTAGCTTCTGCATTCATCATCTTATGGGGTATGATCTTATGTTTACATGCTACTCCATCCAACTATGCTGGTTTCATCACTTTAAGAACTCTTTTAGGTATCCTCGAATCCGCTGTTACTCCAGCTATGGTTATTGTTACCGGTCAATGGTATAAGGCTGATGAACAATTCTTAAGAACATCCATCTGGTTTGCATGTAACGGTTTAGGTACGATCATGGGTTCCGCTATCGCTTACGGTTTAGCTATTAGAAACGGTTCCTACTCCATGGAAGCTTGGAAGGTTTTGTTCATTGTCATTGGATGCATGACCATCTCTGTTGGTTTCATGATTCTTCTTCATATTCCAGACTTACCAGTCAAGGCATGGTTCTTAACCGAAGAAGAAAAGAAGCAAGTCGTTGTCAGAATTAAATCCAACCAACAGGGTTTCGGTAACAGACATTTCAAATGGCACCAATTCAAAGAAGCTATTATGGACATCAACACCTGGATTTACTTCTTTTATGCTTTGGCCACCGATATTCCAAATGGTGCATTGACTAACTTCGGTGCCATTCTTTTGACTGATAGTTTCGGTTACTCATCTACTGAATCTTTGTTAATGAATATGCCAAGTGGTGCCGTCGAATTAGTCGGTTGTATCTTATTCGCATGGTCTCAAAGATTTTTCAAGCACAAGTTAGCTATTGCAACTTTCTGTACTGCCTTTGCTGTTGCCTCCTCAAGTATGTTAGCTTTTGCAACTGAATCTCCAAACGCCAGATTAGCAGGTTACTACTTGTTCTCTTTCTTCCCAGTCGGTATGATTTGTTGTTTATCATGTTTCACTTCTAATGTTGCTGGTCACACTAAGAAGATCACTGTCAACGCCCTTTACTTGATTGGATACTGTGTCGGTAACTTGATTGGTCCACAAACTTTCATTGCAGCACAAGCTCCAGAATACAGAGGTGGTCAAATCTCCATGGTCGTCTGTTTCAGTGTTTCCACTGTCCTCATCTCATGGTTATACTATAACTACTGGGCTGAAAACAAAAGAAGAGATAGGATGTTAGCAGAAGGTAAGTTAGAACTTCCAGATATCGCCAATATCGAATTCGCTGATTTAACCGATAAGGAAAATGTTAGATTCAGATACAAGTTATGAGTGATTGATTCATTCCACTGTTATTAGATAATTTTTTTCTGTTAACCTTTTCCCCGTTTTTTTTTATTTCACTCTATATTTTTGCTTTTCATATTTCCATCATTTACATTTCTGTAAGTGTCGATTTTTTCTTATATTTTTCTAATTCTTTTCTCTCATTTGCGTGTATCCATTTTCTATAGTTTACAAACATCCAATCCTTATATCCCAAAATGACCTAAAATTGTGAAAAACAGGGAAGATAACTCGCCTTTTATACGATTTTCTTTCTGAACTGTAGTGGTTATGTGGTCTGAAAACGGTTTTGCTTGCCATAACCTTCCAGGTGACATTCAAACCGTTTAAATTTCCATTGATTAGGGTTTTTTAGTTCCTTCGATGAGGTCAGATGGAATTGCCGGGTTGCAGGTACGATAACCGTTTCCTGTCAAAAATTAGTGTTGATCGGCGATGACAGGAAATCACTGAGGACGTATTTGACATGTCAACATGGGTCATCGATCTCTTCTAGACGAATCAGGGCTTTTATTAGACTTGTCAGATATGTAGATACTGGTGGAGATGATTATGTGGGATGTGGGATGGTATTGGAGGTGGAATGTGACAGGTCGTTGAAAAAACGTGGGTTGGAAATTCAAAAGTGTTGAAGAAAATGTGTCAAATTTAGGACGATGTATGTGCCGTGTATGTAATTGGTGTGAGGGGTGGGTTTTGAACCATGGGTGGGTAGTCTTATAATACTGAATTTTGATAATAAGGCACGGACTGTTAATAAGTATCCACCGTTGTATCGGGAAGGTCTATACGGGTATTAGTATCGGCGACCAACTTTTGAAATGGTCCTAAGTTTTTCGTTGGTGAAAAATTGTCGGACGGTGGGTCAGACGAGCAGAGTCTTTACATTTTACAGTTTCGAGTGAATTCTTTGTTAGATTACAATCGAAGGTTTAGCCATGTCGGAACGAATTGACTGAATTTGAGGGGTCAGGCTATTTTCCAGGTTTGGTTAATGATTGGTCCAGGGTCTACAGCTTATCGTTGTCGAGCGTCTAAATCCGACGGTACTAAATTTACAGCGAGGATTGCGAATGCGCCGGTAGCGGAGAGTGGACTGGCGGTTGGGTTCACTATAGCGGGAATGAATTGGAGTGTGATGTATGGTGAGTAGATGATGGTTAGTGGATGGTATATTCACATAAGGGTGAGAAGATGAAATGCTGTAGGAGAACACAGAACGACGAGAAGGAAAGTGGGGCTCGTTTTGACACTTGAAGGAGTTGAGGTCTTTGACGGATTTCGAATCAGTTTTGTAGTTTCGGTGTGTTGTAAGTTGTAAGCCAGCCTATGATGGATTCAAACCAAACATCAGGTTGATTAAAGAGACTTAGGGACTTGGACAGTATTTATAACGCCAACAAACCTGTTAAAGAGTCTATATCACGAATCACGAGGTTATATTATAAGCCTGTCGGATCTGCCGACGTTTGATAAGGAAATATCAACATGTAATCAAATGTACTCCGACTATCTTCGGCCATTTATAAAAATATCAGATCAGGTTGATTCTGAAGATTGTGTGAAGACTGTTAAACTAATCATCCTCGGAATGTCGGAGAAGGATAGGGGTGTTATCGATTGCTGTAAACACTAAGTTTGGCAGTTTGACGTTTTCCGATGTTAAATATTCCGACGTGCGCTTCCCCTTTCGGTTTGATAAGGACGTTACTGTTGTAACAGCTACGTTGTTAATGGTGTCAAAATTGTAAAAGGTCAAAGATCCATCTCGGTGTTGGGTGACGGTAAGCGAGGATCCGCCGAGATGATTCAGCAAAATCCAAATGAGGTGCTCCTTTTGCGAGGCATTAAATTTGGTGTCAAACGTCCTCCGGTTTGAGTTATCCAATTGAATGTCTAAGAGAATTATTCCAAGTAGACAGACAGTATAGTGATGAATCAGCAGTTTCTTGTGTGATGCCTGATGTATATATCAATTGCAGGCCTCCTAGTATGCAAAGTGCCCTGATTTTGCATGTTATTACAAGGAACGAATTAATTAGTGTGTATCCACGGAATATAGTGGCAGATACACTGAAGTTTGCTATATTGCGATGTTTGCTATATTAGAGCAGTGTTATGTATAGACATGGCTCCAGACATATCTGCGGTGTTAGAGGCTATGAGGGCTGTTTCGAGGAAGTGGTAGCGGCCGAGTGAGCCACGGTCCACAATCCAGAGTCCACAGTAGAGCTTAGTGTGGACAATTAAGCCAGGACTCGTGTTCCCCGTAGGTTCAGGCAGCTGGCGGTGTCGATACCGTAGGTATTGCTGTCAGGAGTGTCGAAAACACCGACGCAGAGACGGTGGAAGTGTCGAACCCCCGTCGACATCGAACATCGATCTCCCGTCCTCATCGCCCGTCCCTGCCCGTCCCTGCCCGGAGAGCCCCCCAGCGCGGACCTCCTTCCCAAACAGGCAGGTCCGCTGTCACTCTCAGCTCAATGGCCAGCGCCAGAGGCTGCGTCTCTGCTGGATCCTGGCGGTTACCTGCCAGATCAGACGTTGCACGTTGGACGCGGTGGATGGGGCACACAACACACAAGATGTGGCCTGTGGTCTGACCACACACACACACACACACAC
>JAJMLU010000257.1:24634-36879 GCA_030569835.1 Pichia sp. NRRL Y-27261
CTAAAGATTTCTTCTTCAGTCAAAGGAGCTTCAGTTGCAGCAGCTGGAGTGGTGTCGGCAGATGAAGTTGCAGACGAGTCCTTATTGCTGAATTTAGCATCCAAGATCTTAGTTTGTTCAACAGCATCGGATTTCCATTTTTGTAAGATTACAGTTTCCTTGTCGAAACCTTCTTCAATGACGGTCTTTGGATAGACGGCACCAAACATTTCACCTTCTTCTCTCACGACGTTCATCTCCGTTTCGTCTTGGATCTTTAATCTGTAGTATTCGAATTTGGATTGTTCGTAAGATTCTAAAAGTGTCTTGTCTTCATTTTCCATTAAGAATATAGTTCTTTGAACAACACTTTCACCGTCTAACTTCTTGCCGAATTGTCTTAAGTGACTCCAGTCAAATTGCTCGTTACCTAAGTTGTGTTCGTTTTCGACTAAGTTCTTTGGATCAGCAAGTTCCCATGGATGTTGCTTGTAAAATAATAAACGTAAATCATCTTCAATGAAATGTAATTGTTGAGTCTTGGTTAATGCAGTGACATTTTGCTTCTTAGCAACCCTGACCTTGGTGGCATAGAAACCGGTGGATAACTTTTCGTTGATGTTGTTGATGGTGGAGACTTCTTCAGACTTGATCTTTTCTAGTACTTCCAAACGAACAGTCTTGTTAATAGAATGTCTTGGGGTGTTGTATGCAAGCACCTTGTACCATGCAGGCTGGGAGGAAACAAGACCTGAGCTGAGGTATTCACTGGTTCTTTGAAGAACTTGGTTGGCAGTCTTGATGGAGTTCATCTTGGTTGTCCTGTGTGTCTTGGGGAGAGAGCTCTGAGTCCGTGCAATTGTTCACTCCATTCCATTCCTTGCATCTCCAAATACGAGCTTTTTTCACTGAGTGTCCTCGTTGAAGAAAGCTCGAAGTTGAGAAAGTCGGGGATTTTTCATTTATTTTCATTTTATTTTAAATTTTCTCAGAATCGACGCGTCGGCGACAGCCGGTCACGTGACCGCTGATGTAAGCCGGCGGGTCGGGTGGAGCTGCTAAGTCTCGGATTATTCGCGCCCGCCACAGTGTTCCCCCGCGATTTTCCGGAATGGCTCTAGAGGAACAGCGTGGAGTTGATCAATGTGGGTGCCGTGGGCGCCCTGCATGTCCTGGTCGCACCCGGTTCCTTGCTGTTTATAGCAGTCTTGCATTTGCGGTATCCTCTTCTTTTTTCTGATTCAATTGCCGGGTTTCTAATTCACACAACAAGCAGATCATCACACAAACAAACATGTCTGACAAACAAACTAAAGTTGCAATCGTCGGTACTGGTATTTTCGCCAAAAAGGCACATCTTCCATCATTAGAAAACTCACCATATTTCCAACCGGTTGCAGTTTACAACCGTACAATTTCCAAAGCCGAAGAATTCGCAAAGGAAGCTGCTTCTGATCTCAAGGTCTACAAGGAATTCGACGATGCGTTCAAAGATCCAGAAGTTGATCTCGTTGATGTCTTACTACCTGTCCAATTCAACATCGATGCCGTAAAGAAGGCCGTCGAGTACAAGAAGAACATTGTCATCGAAAAGCCAATTGCTGCAAACCTTGATCAAGCACGGGAAATCGTCCATATTGCAAAGGCCAACCCAGACGTTTTCATTGCAGTCAACGAACACTGGGTTTACTTAAAGGCAGTCACACAATTAAAGGAGGCAATGACTAAAATCGGTAAGGTTGTCGGTTTCAATTACCACTCTACTGGTTCCTTCAACTTCAACAACAAATACTTGACCACCTCCTGGAGACAACATCCAGAACACATTGGTGGTTTCTTAAGTGATGGAGGTGTCCATCAATTGGCACTTTTGACTTCCGTCTTAGGTAACGTTGACGAATTAAATGCGAGAACCACCCAAGTTAGACCACAATCTGGAGATGTCGATGTTGTCTGGGCTTTATGCAAGATGCAATCTGGTATCATCGGTACTTTCAACTACGGTAGCGCATTCGGTAACAAGGACAAGAAGGGTTTCTTTGAAATCTTGGGTGACAGCGGTTCCATCTACTACGACTTCTCTCCAAAGACCGGTGACAGATTCATCTTACGTACTGGTGGCTTGACCGAAGCCGACGAAAAGACCGAACAAGAAATCAAGATCGACGCCGAATACTGGAGCACCGACAGAGAGTTCGAACTATTGGGTAAAGAACTCCATGGTGAAAAGGGTAGCATTCTCTGCTGGCCAGAAGTTGCGTTCCACCACCTGGCCATCGTCGACGCCATGTTGAAGAGCTCCCAGGGCGACGCTAAGACCGTCGCAGTGGCCACCCCTTAGAGAACTACGTGTATGTATATGTGTAACGTGTATAGCCTTGACCGGAGAACAGTTTAAGAACATCAGTTGTCAACCGTCAGAACCCGACGTGTGTATCTGTGTAGGGCCACGCGTCAGTTGCCGCATTGGGCCTCGTGTGGGGGCTGGCTCGGAGGACCCAAATGGGACAAATTGCGGCCTCTTCTTTCTTCTTCTATCTTCCTCTACGTCAGACGTCAGATGCATCCTTGCTGCCTCTCTGGCTCTCTTCTTTCTTTTCTTTTGGCCGTCTCTCCTTCCCGTCTACCAGCCACTCTCTTTTCTTCTCCTCTCCTTTCTTTCCCCCCTCCTAAGCCAAACTACTTTGCTAAAGCGTTGCCCTCATACAGACATGTACAGCAAGGAATACGCTCCACGAGACAGACAAAAGATGTCTTCGTCTTGGAAGTACATATCGATGGTATTGATAGTGCTTCTATACGGAACGACTTTGTTACTCTCACAAGTCAACAGTCTCTACATCAACCGTACCAATTTCGAGCAGCAGAAAAACCTCCAATTAAAGTCTTCTGGAAAAGAAGTGCTACCCCAAGCAGAAACCTCAGCCCTAAATTTAGAAACAGCCACAAATGCTAAAAAGCCTCTTACTTTCAAGGACGTCAGAAACGGTACTTTCTATCCCGAAAGTAAAGACATTCAATGGATTCAAACTCCAACTTCTCTCACTAACGATTCCGGAGATTATATTGTCGTTGAAAGTCATAACTACTACCTCAAGAGTCTTTTAGATTCAGAAAAGAAATTACCCTTATACGACTTGGGTAATACTATTCAATATCACGGTAGTAACTATACAATCGAAGGTGTTACTTTCAGTAATGACTTGAAGCTTGCCGTTTTGACCTGTGATAAGAAACACAACTGGAGACATTCATATTTCGCCGCTTATTTCATCTATGATGTCGAATCCAAAGATATCCAACCAATAATTTCCTCCAATGATACAGAAAACGCAAATATCGCATTATCCGTTATCTCCCCAGATTCTCAAAAAATTGCTTATATCTTAGAAAATAACGCCTATTTGAAGGATGTCTCTGATTTTGCAAACCCAACAATCACCCAAATCACATTCGACGGTGGTGCACAAATATTCAATGGTAAGCCCGATTGGGTTTATGAAGAAGAAGTTTTCGAAAGTGATACTGCATTATGGTTTTCACCAGATTCTGAAAACTTGGTTATTTTACGGTCAAATGATACTGAAGTTCCTATTTTCCCAATCCCTTACTTTGTTCAACAAACCCCGGGAAACTCTTCATCTTATCCTGTTCTTGATGAAATCAAATATCCAAAGGCTGGTTTTACTAACCCAATCGTTGATATTTTGATTTATAATGTTGAAAACAACAAACTTAAATCCTTACCTGATTCTGATCCTTTCTATAATGATGCAGACATTAACAATACCGACAGATTAATCACAGAAATCACATGGGTCGGTAACGACCAAGTCTTAATCAGAGTCACTAATAGAGAATCCGATATACTGAAAGTTTTCATTGTTTCGTGTCCAGAATCCGCAGATTTGGAAATGTCTTCCTTTGTCACTAGATTCGAAGATGGCAGAGGTGATAAGTCATGGTTTGAAATTTCTCACAATACCATCCATATTCCAAAATCAAATGAAAGAGAACTCGATGGTTATATCGATATGATTGATGTTGATGGTTACGACCATCTCGCCTATTTCTCACCACCAAATGCTTCTGAACCAAAGTTCTATTTGACTAGCGGTGAATGGGAAGTTGTTGATGGCGCCGCAGCTTTTGATTTTGTCAACGATAAGGTCTACTTTATCTCCACTGAAAAGTCATCTATTGAAAGACACGTTTATTCTGTTAATCTCGATGGTTCTGATAAACAAAACATTACAGATGTTGACTCTGAGTCTTGGTTTGACGTTTCATTCTCAAAGGGTGCTAGATACCTATTATTATCATACCTTGGTCCTGACGTCCCATATCAAAAGTTATTGGATCTGCACGAGGAAACATCTGAAGATTTCTCTGATAACAAAGAATTAGAAGTTGCATTAAAGGAATATGATATCCCACAAGTCAAATATGGCAACATTACATTAGATGATGATTTAATCATTAATTATAAGGAAACTTTACCATTGAATTTCGACCCATCCAAGAAATATCCACTTTTGTTCTTTGTTTACGGTGGTCCGGGTTCCCAATTAGTTCAAAAGTCATTTTCTGTTTCCTTTTCTTCAGTTATTGCCTCTGAATTAAACGCCGTCGTTGTTACTGTCGATGGTCGTGGTACCGGTTACAAGGGTAAGAAGTTCCGTAATATTGTCCGTGATGATTTGGGACACTATGAAGTCATTGATCAAGTTGCAGCTGCAAAGTATTGGATTTCTAAAGGATATATCGATTCTGAACGTACTGCTATCTGGGGTTGGTCTTACGGTGGTTATATGACACTTAAGACTTTAGAACATGATGGTGGTGAAACTTTCAAATATGGTATGTCTGTTGCGCCTGTTACTGATTGGAGATTCTATGATTCCGTGTATACCGAAAGATACATGCATACTCCACAAGGAAATGCAGAAGGTTATGAAAACAGTAAGGTTCATAATGTATCCAATTTCAAGGGTGCAAAGAGATTCTTATTGATGCACGGTACAGGTGATGATAATGTTCACTTCCAAAACAGTATGCAATTTGTCGATTTATTAGATGTTTCAGGTGTTGAAAACTATGATATGTATGTTTTCCCAGACAGTGATCATAGTATCCGTTGGCACAATGCGGGCACAATTGTCTATGATAGATTATTTACATGGTTATCCAGAGCGTTTAGTGGAGAATTTGAAAACGTCTATTCATTTGCAAATTACGGTGGGGAATATAACGGTGGTATCGGTGACCGTTATTTCATGGATTTATACGGTTAGAACAATTATAAATAAAAATTCAATTACATCTCTAAATATAGGAGATTTGTTACTAATATATTACGTACTTTTTAATTCGAAATAATTTTTTACTTTTTTTAGTTAATTTAATAAAAATACATGTTTTATAAAATAAAGAATAACAGAAGGTTGTATTTAATGTTTTGATTCAAAGCCATAACCATCTAATCCATATGCTAACTCTTGTTCTAAATCGATATCATTTGGATTTTCAAATATCATTTCTTCAGGGTGTGGTGGCATATCTTGATCGATGTATTGTAATGTGGTTGTTGGTGTTAAAATCGAAGGCATCATGTCTTGATGCATATGTTGCTGTTGTTGTTGTAACTGTTGTTGTTGCAATTGCTGTTGATAATGTTGCTGTTGTGCTTGTTGTTGAGCGTGTTGCTGTTGTGCTTGTTGTTGTGCTTGTTGTTGTGCTTGTTGTTGTGCTTGTTGTTGTGCCTGTTGTTGAGCAGCGTGTTGTTGCATAAAGATTTGTGATGAAGCATTTTCTTCACCTGGGTATGAGAACTTAGAAGAATCGAAGATTTCCTCTTCGCCAGAATATGGACGACGTACGAAATCTCTAAATGAACGAACTTCGTGTATAATCATTTCACGCATCATTCCTAAATCATCAACAGCTTCGAAATTGAAATCGAATTTCTTTGGACAATTTGGTTCATCTAAAGGATCGTGCCAGACTTCCAAATAAGGATGCTCTAATGCTTCATCGACGGTGATACGTTGGTTTGGTTCCAAAGTTAAAAGTTTATCGAGTAAATCTATTGCGTTAGGTTCTGCTTGTGGGTATAATGTACTAAATGGGATTTTTGGCATGAAAGGCAAGGAACGAATATAAGCTTGAGCTCTTGAAGATTTGATTGTTTGAATGGTTTCTTCATCAGGTGTACCTAAAACACGTAAAATTTCATTCAATTGATCAACATAATCTTTACCTTTAAAAATAGTTTGACCACCTAATAATTCAGCCAATATACAACCAACTGACCACATGTCGATGGCCTTTGTATAGCCTTGGAAGGAAAGAATGATTTCTGGAGCTCTGTACCATCTCGTTGCGACATATTCAGTTAAGAAACCTTGATTTTTTTCTGGATCACTGGAATAACCTCTGGCTAAACCGAAATCACAAATCTTCAGTTCACAGTCTGCATTGACTAATAAATTTCCTGGTTTTAAATCTCTGTGTAAGACATCAGCAGAGTGGATATATTTCAAACCACATAGGATTTGATAGACAAAGGATTGGTAGTGAGAATCTGTCAAAGGTTGTTTTGAACGGATAATTTGATGTAGATCACATTCCATTAATTCCTCATAAAGGAAAATTTCGTCGAAATTACCATTGGAATCAGGTATTATGTCCAAATCACACAAAAAGATGATATTCTTATGTCCTCTGAAATGGGCAAGCAATTTGATTTCTCTAAGTGCACGTTTACAAAGGATTTTCTTTCTGAAGATGTTTGTCACCTTTTTGATGGCGACTTTATCTTCGCCTTCTTCGGTTTCTGTACACTTGGCAGAACAGACGACACCGTATGCGCCTTGGCCAAGACCTCTTATGAGTTCGAATCTCTTGTCGACTACGAATTTCTGGTTGAAGACACGGAATACGTGGTACATGTTAGGATTGAAACATTCAATTGATTCAGACATTGTTGGATTGTTAAACGAAGAGGACAGGTTGTATGACTTGATTGAATGAGGAGTGGTGGCGTAGTGGAATTAAATGGCGGTGGGATGTGGGGAAGAAACAAGACAGGGGTGGGAGACGGGGGAGCCGGGTGTTTAAGTAGGAAACAGGCGGTGGATACCCAATATCCGTCAACTAAAGCCATTGGTTCGTGTTCAAGGTCCAAGAGCCGGATCCATGTTGATTGATTGACTGAGCAACACGGCAGGACGGGGGAGGTGCTATTTTTAGCGCCCGGTTACGTAAGCGGCTTACGTAACATTTGGGGGGACGATTTTTTCATTTTCCCTCGAATTTTGAGGCGCTGAGCTTTTTGGCTCTCAGCGCTCAGCTCAGAGCTCAGACGAATTCGTTTGGCAACATGAATAGAGCACTTTCTTCTTGCACCGGATTAGGCTGTTACTGGCAGAGACACGTTCCTCAGACGCCCTCCAGCTACCCAGGCAGACCCCACCCAAGGACACTATGCTTGCTGCTTCACAGCCACTGCAGTCGGCAGTCGGCACGCCCTCGTCGGCCCCTGCTCCAGTCTCCTCGGCGCATACCCCCGCAGAGAGCACACCAAAGACAAACGGTTCTCACCATAACAAGACAAACGGCCACAAACCAAATAGCATCATGAAACATAGCAACCACAACCGTCACAACCACGTCCATGTTCCTACTAATAAGAGAGTAGAGATCAGTAAGTTTGTCTCCAAGTTCCAGAAAACATTGGGAGAAGGTTGGGATGCTTATCAAATTGCAGTTTCTTTGTTCATTGTTGGAAAGCTATCGAGAGCCGAATTGATGGAGGAAATCGCTCCTGTCCTGAGCAAGAAAGAGACAAAACATATGCACAACCGTCTATTGATGTCCATGCTGGCCAACTGTTACAGAATCGAGCCACTGGATGGTATATCCACAAGTTTGTTTGGTAATTCTTCCAGAAAGAGAAAGATTGGTAGTAAATCTTCTCAATACGAACAATTGAAAAAAGACGTCCTATCGCTCTCTATTCGTGAAAGAGTCCGTCTTAAGGGAATCACAAAGGAATCAGGGAAAAGAGGTTTGGTTCAAAATGTTATGGTTTTGACTAGACAAGCAATGGTTCCAAAAGTTCCAATTGTCACAAACAACAATCCAATATCAAACTCGAGAAACACAACCCCACAACCGAACGCATCTTTCGACTCTCCAGGCGCATCTTCTGCAACCAACGGTAACAACAAAAACAGCAACAGTAATAACTTGGAAATGACGTTAGTTTCGGTCAAAGATATATTAGACATGGTCAATGAACCATTGTGTACAGAAACTTACGAGCTACCAGAAAGAAAGAGAATGAGAGACATCATGTTAGGTCTGGCCAGAGAACATGGTTTATTAGGTGGTGTTTCTATGAAAGCCGTCGACGTGTTATACATTGGTTTACAATACCATTTAAAATCCATCATCAGTAATCTCCTCGACAATGTCAGAGCTAAGAAGGAAGTTTCAGATAAGAAACAACAGAAACCTTCAGTGGGGAGTGCAAAAGATAAACCAACCACTGTCGAAAGCACCATTTTATCTGCACTTAAATCCGATACACCACCAGCAGATACAAATAAGATAACGATAACATCTGATGATTTGTTCGATTCATTCCGTCTAATGCCACATACAATCCAACCATACGGAACTATCGACTACATGTATGATATCATGTTAAAGAATGATGATGACTACGATTTTATCAGCAGGCAAGTGATAAAGAACAACAAAGTCAATGGTAATAGCAGCAGTAACTGGGCAAATGGTGAGAAAATTGTTTCATTGGGTGAAAAGGTCCCTAAGTATGACGATGAGAAAAACCTCACATACGACGACTATTCGTATGTCATTCCAAGCAAAGTCACCGATGTGTCGTACCTGTTGAAACCACATGACGCTACGACGCAAGAACCAGAAATCCAAACTGGAGATGCAATGCCAAAGATCAATTTGGCTTTGAAAGATAAAGATATAGGTACACCTGATGAATTGGCATGGGTTATCAACGATCTTCTCGCCGAGGATATGTGAAGCTTCCAGGATGTTGTGTAAGTTTCCCCGCTGTATAGTAGTAAAATACGGTTATAGCAAGCTTCTATAACCGTAGCAAATAACAATATAACCCATAACCAATAAAGAGTATGCTTACGTAAACACGCACTGAGCGTGTAGCATTTCCCCAAGGGAACAAATTGTTGCTGAGGGCGAACTCGCTGTGCTCAGCGCTCAGCATGTCGAGGGAGGAGGGCGGTGGCAAAAGTGGATCAGAGTGAATGTTGGAGTTTGCATCGTGGTGTTAACAACGGGCCTGCGTCGGTGCAGTACTTCTCTCTCCACAGCGTTCTTTGACAGAAGAAAGAGTAGATAATCCACAATGGCTCCTGTCAACGAGAAAGAGTCTGCTCCTGCAGCAGAACCAGCAACCACAGCCAAAGCTGCCATTGCCAACAAAGATAATAAAGACAAAGATCAAAAGAAGAAGCAAGAAGAAGAATTAAGTGAAGAAGACCAACAATTGAAGAGTGAATTGGAAATGTTGGTCGAAAGACTCATGGCTCCTCAAACTGAACTTTACAAGCCAGCATTGGATCATTTAAAGACCTTCATCAGAGAATCAACATCTTCAATGACTGCAGTTCCAAAGCCACTTAAGTTCTTAAGACCTTTCTATCCTGCATTGACTCAATTAGACCAATCTTGGAAAGACGAAGAATTATTGAAGCAACTTTATGATGTCTTATCCGTCCTTGGTATGACTTATTCAGAAGAAGATGGTGAAGAATATGTCAGAGAATGTTTGAAATATAGATTAAAGAGTTACATCAACGATTCCATGACTGAATGGGGTCACGAATATTTAAGACATTTATCATTAGAAATCGGTGAACAATACGAAGCAGATTTGGATTCTGGTAAACCAAAGGATGAATTAGTTCAATTGAGTGATATCATTGCACCATATTTCTTAAAACATAATGCTGAAGCTGAAGCTGTTGATTTATTGTTAGAAATCGAAGAAGTTGAAAAGTTAGCAAGATATGTCGACAAGAATACTTACAAAAGAGTCTGTTCTTATATGGTTGCATGTGTCCCATTATTAGCACCACCTGATGACTTAGCATTCCTTAACACTGCATTTACCATTTACTTGGAAAACAATAGATTAACTGAAGCATTAACCTTGGCCATCAGATTAGGTGATGAAGCATTAGTTAAGTCCGTTTTTGAATCAACTGATGATGTCTTAGTCCAAAAACAATTAGGTTTCATTCTTGGTAAACAAAACTATGGTTTAGGCATTGAAAATGAAGAAGTTCAACAATGTATCAACAACAACCACATGCATAAATACTTCGAATATTTGGTTACAGAATTAAACTTGTTAGCGCCAAAGGTCCCTGAAGATATATACAAGTCTCATTTAGAAACTTCATTCTATGCATCATCATCCAAGTTGGAAAGTGCTAAGCAAAACTTAGCTGCTGCATTTGTCAATGGTTTCCTTAATGCAGGTTACAGTGATGAAAAACTTATATCAAATGAAAAATGTGTTTACAAGACTAAGGATGAAGGTATGTTATCAACTATTGCTTCTTTAGGTTTAGTTAACTTATGGAATGTCGAAAATGGTTTACAACAATTAGATCAATATCAATATAGTGACGCAACTAAGTTAAGAGCCGGTGCAGTTTTAGGTATGGGTATCTCAACTAATGGTGTCCATGATGATGTTGAATCAACCTACTATTTATTAGAAGAATTCGTTCACAATAGAGAAAGAGATGATTCCCTGATTGTTACATCAGCAATTACTGGTCTTGGTATTGCTTATGCAGGTAGTGAAAATGAAAATGTCTTAAACTTATTAACACCAATTGTTAGTGATCCAAATTACACATTAGAAATCCAAGCATTATCTGCATTGGCATTAGGTCATACTTTTGTTGGTACATGTAATGGTGAAATCACCGACACTATCTTACAATCCTTATTGGACAAGAATCCTGTTCAATTAACCTCTAAATGGATTAGATTCATGTGCTTAGGTTTAGGTTTATTATACATGGGTAAATACGATCAAGTTGATGATGTTTTAGAAACCATCGATGCTATTGAACATCCAATCGCCAAGTCCTTAAAGGTTTTAATCAACATCTGTTCTTACGCGGGTACTGGTAATGTTTTACAAATTCAAGAATTATTACACATGTGTACTACTAAACCAACTGATGGTAGTGACGAAGAAGACGATGATGAAGATGAAGAAGATGAAGATTTCTATGAATTAGAAGCTTCAGCAGATGCCGCAGCAGAAGACGAACTTGACAATGAAGGTGGTGTTATGGATGTTGATAATGAAGACAACGTTGAAATTGCAGATCTGCCAGTTGATGTTCATAACAATAACATTGAAGGTGGAAGTGATTCTACAGTCAAGCCAAGTATCGAAAAGAAGGAAGCTAAGATTGAAGACAGTAAGACCGAAACTGTCAGTAGTGACGAAGCATCTAAGAAAGAAAAGGAAGAAACCATAGAAGATGACTTATATCAAGGATTTTCTGTTTTAGGTCTTGCATTAATTTGTATGGGTGAAGAAGTTGGTCAAGAAATGTCCATACGTCATTTTGAACATTTGATGCATTATGGTAAGGCCATAATAAAGAGAGCTGTTCCATTAGCTATGGGATTGGTTTCTGCAAGTAATCCACAAATGAATGTTTTTGAAACTCTTTCTAGATATTCCCATGATCAAGATTTAGAAGTTGCATACAATGCTATCTTCGGTATGGGTTTGGTTGGTGCAGGTACTAACAATGCTAGATTAGCACAATTATTAAGACAATTGGCTTCATATTATATCAACGATCAAAATGGATTATTTGTTTCCAGAATTTCACAAGGTTTAATCCATTTGGGTAAAGGTACATTAACATTGAGTCCGTTCTCAATTGATAAGCAAATTCTTTCAAAGGTTTCACTTGCAGGTTTATTGACTGTCTGTATTGCCTTATTAGATCCAAAATCATTCATTTTAGATCAAAACTCCAGCTTATTATACTACTTAGCACCAGCAATTAAGCCACGTATGTTAGTTACAGTTGACGAAAACTTAGAACCAATCAAGGTTAATGTGCGAGTCGGACAGGCTGTTGATACTGTCGGTGCAGCTGGTAAGCCTAAGACTATCACAGGTTGGGTCACACATTCCACACCTGTTTTATTAGGTTTTG
>JAJMLU010000257.1:36989-56579 GCA_030569835.1 Pichia sp. NRRL Y-27261
CCGTCGGGTGTGAAAATGGGGGCAAAAATCGCGTCGATCGACGTTTCACTGCAAAAGTGCTGCTTTCCAAAAAAAAACAGTATGAGCGTGGAATGCGAGGAAATTTGTGTGGGAGAGCAGCGGTGGCTGCATTGATGAAGATTGAACAGCATGTTTGTGGGTGATAGAGCAAGAGTGTATCAAGGATACGTGTCCAGAGAGCATCTACCCCGGAGCAGGAATCTCAATTCACCGATTGATTTACAGACAGTGACTAGCGTTTGATTAGCAGTGAATATATTATCATTCTAGAGAGAATCCCAAAGGACAGCATCAGATTTAAGAAGATAGATAAATCAGTTTACTAAGAAACATTTAACATAGCATAAGAAATAAACACAAAACCTCATATTCATATACACATACACATATACAATCACAATGTCAATGATTTACACATCGATTATAACATTAGCATTATTAACCGTTGGTGGTTATATGTTATTCACTGGATCTGGTGAAGCATTCAACTTTGGTGCTTTCCTTGAATCCATTTCTCCATACATGTGGGCCAATTTAGGTATTGTGGCATGTATCGGATTTTCAGTTGTCGGTGCAGCTTGGGGTATTTTTGTCACAGGTTCGTCAGTCATTGGTGCTGGTGTTAAAGCACCACGTATTACAACTAAGAATTTAATCAGTATTATTTTCTGTGAAGTTGTTGCCATTTATGGTTTAATTATGGCAATTGTCTTCTCATCCAAATTAACAGCTGTTGAAAACATCTTAACTGTTGAAAACTTATATACCGGATACTCATTATTTTGGGCAGGTTTAACTGTTGGTTTAAGTAACCTTATATGTGGTGTTGCCGTTGGTATCACTGGTTCTACAGCTGCAATCTCAGATGCTGCAGACTCATCATTATTCGTTAAGATTTTAGTCATTGAAATTTTCGGTAGTGTTTTAGGTTTATTCGGTTTAATTGTTGGTTTATTGATGACCAGTAAAGCTGGTGAATTCAGTTAAACAATTAACTGATCGAAACAACCAAAAGTATATCAATTCGAAAAACACACATGTATTTAACCACCTATGTAAAAAAATAGCAAATTACAAATTATTAATATTATGTTTCAAATGTAGAAACTGTAGTGTATGATCTGGGTTAGTAGATATTACTGGGTGTATTTTGACGATCATTTGTTAGCCCATACATAAGGGTGTGAGGGTCATTTCAAAGTTAAATACGAGTTGTGTCAAGGTGGGAGAAATGAAAATGGTTTGTATGTAGTCATTGGTTATCTATCATTCTGTTATCTAGTATTAGAAGATCATCGACGTAGAGGACATGACTCGGATTATCTTGTTAGTCGAACTGCGGGAAATGCATCCCGTATCCGGTTGGTCGAGGGGGGGCGGGCGCCATATTCGGCGGAATTTTTCTAGTTCCCATAGATAAGAGATCCAATTCGAATCTAGAAACTGAGGAATGTGCAAAAAATATAAAAGGAGGGTATTTGGCACCGTCTAGTGTTCACTGAGTTGGTTTCGTAGTATATGTACATCTGACTGTATATTAAAGGTATTGCAAACTATACAATATGTTTAATCCTACTATCGGAGAAGTTGACCCTTCAGCAGCAAGAAGGGATTCGTTTTCGAGAAGCTCATCCGATTCATATTCCGAAGACACCAATTCTGAGGCATTTTATAATGCAAACACTTCAGACATTCATTCTGTTAACACGGGAGGGATTCCAAGAGCCCATCTCAGAAATTCACTTGCTTTGCATCATGAGCAACAACAACCAAGTTCTTTGTCATTCAGAAAGTTTACTGAATCATTGAGAAATCACGAACCTTTAGAATTAGATGAAATCACATTGGATGAGACCGCAATCGCTGATGGAGATGATGAGGTTAGTAGAGAATTAGATAACGGACAATCTTCAGAAGATGATATGGATGAAGATCATTTCTATCCAAAGGGATGGCAGCCAAAATTTGTTGTCCTGGGTAGTTTCCTCATATGTTTCACATTATTTGGATTGATTAATTCCATTGGTGCTGTTGAATCATATATCCAAGAAAATCAATTGAAATCAGAGACTGTCTCTGCAGTTTCCTGGATTTTTTCTATTTACATGTTTGTTTCACTTTTCCTTGGTTTATTAGTTGGGCCGTTGTATGATGCCTTTGGTGCATCATACCTTTTAGTCACCGGTGTTGTTTTAACATTTGTGGGTCTTTTCTCTTGTGGATCAGCAACTACAGTTGTTCAATTCATCTTGAGTTTTGGTGTATGTGCAGGAATTGGATCTGGGTTTGCAATGTTTCCAGCGATTTCTGCAATTTCATCATGGTTTAAGAAATCAGAACGTCCATTTTATATGGGTATTGCACAAGCTGGTGGATCGGTAGGTGGTATTTTCTTTCCAATCATGCTTAGATTCTTGTATGAAAAGTATGGATTTGAATGGGCGATGAGAATCTTTGCATTTTTCAATCTTGGTGTTACCTCCGTTGCGTTGGTGTTAACAAGAGATAGATTAAAAGAACTGAGAATATTAACAAATGTACCTGAAGATGATAGAACATTCTTGATGAGACTCAAGGGATCAATTGATTTGAACTGTGTCAAAGATAAGAAATTCATGATTCTGACTAGTGCTTTGTTTATGAATGAATTCGCATTATTAATCGTGTTAACTTATCTTGCCTCTTATGCAGTTGCTTATGGAGCTTCAACTTCTGAAAGTTACATAATGATCACCATCCTTAATGTTGCGGGTACATTTGGTAAATTTATTCCATCATATTTTGCACAAACTTATGGTTGTTTTAACATGATGGTTTTAATGTCTGTTTCGATGTCGATTGAATGTTTCGTTATCTGGTTGCCATTTGGAAAATACAAGCCTGCGTTATACATTTTCATAGTCCTGTTTGGATTTGCATATTCAGCAACATATTCATTGGCTGGTGCAACGGTTGGGGCAATTACATTAAAGACGAAAGATTTTGGTAAAAGATACGGTTCTGCATATGCCATTGTTTCCTTTGGTAATTTGATCTCACTTCCAATTTCTGGTGCTTTTATCGTTAATAAGACAACTAGTGATTACAATAACATGGTGGCGTTTGCGTCTGCATGCTGTGGTCTTGCATCTATTTTGTTTATCGCTTCTAGATACACTGTTGTTGGTAACAATCTGAAGATTGCTATTTAGAATACTATATATGCAAATTTAGAATAATAAAGGGATTGTTGGAAGTTAAAAGAGGAAGAATAAGAGCACGAAATGTCAATGTCAATGTGCTCTTTTATCTCTGAGCCTGAAAATCGTCGCGTCGATTTCTTAGCGTTACGTAGTCCGAAGTCCGAACATCTTTCAATTTCATCAATGGTATGAATTTAACAAAGCCTCTAAAATTATTTAAAAAGAGGATTGATGGAAATGTCATGTAGTAAATTTACTAAAGGCACCAGTATTATTGTTATTATGAATCACAGTGAAGCTCTTAGAGACGATCTGGTGAATTTAGCACTTGTCACTTGACTAAAATACTACGCTAATTAAAGTGGATGATTAATTATTAGGGTTAAAATTAAAAAGCTTACAGTAAAATCTATATAGGAGGGGTTATTATATAGTGGAAGTTGATGATTTTGTTATAAAAACTAATATTCGTTATTAAATTTTTATTCTATTGTAGAGTGATTGTTTACGGGATTAATAATTGTCTATTCGATTCAAACAATATGGAATGCGGGTATATAACGTTTGTGTGTTTCAAGATCATAATTTGCTACCTTGTTCGACAACAGCACCTTCGTCGGCAACTTCTAATAATTTCCAAGTACAAGTGACATTATGAGACTTGAATTGTTCTATTATATCATTTGCTATTTGATCGAAATTCTTAGTTGCTAAACATAAGATGGTTGGGCCGGCACCACTCAAGCAGATACCTAAGAAGCCGTCGTGGGTGGCCGGTGTGAAACTGGATAAGATTTCGGTCAAACCTGGGATTAAGACCTTTCTGTATGGTTGATGTAAAGAATCTTGCATTGAGTTGTAAATGACTTCTGGGATTGGTTTTAAGTCACCAACGGCGGATGTTAAGACTGCCAAACGTTGTAAGTTGAAGATGACATCGCTTCTGGAGTAAGACGTTGGTAAAACGTTACGACTGTCTTCGGTCTTGACTTCGAATTGTGGAATAACAGCGATACATTTGATTGACGGGTTCCATGGGTATTTAACATGAGTACCTAAGTTTAATGGGGCATTTGAAGGGACAAAATCCTTTGGAGTTTCTGGGGAAGGTAAGATTTTGTTGAGGTCTTGGTTGACGGCCTCGTACTCTTCTGTGGATAAGTTTCTTAAGAAAGAACCAACGAAACCACCCATCATCGTGGCGGTAATGTTATCTGGATGACGTTCAATCATAAGACAGTAGTCCAAACATCTGTTTTTGTCGAAGCCAAAGCCACCGACCTCGTTTGCTAATAAGACACCGGCGACGATGGCGGAACCTGAGGAACCTAAACCACGACCTAAAGGTATTGGGTTGTTGACGTTGATCTTAGTACCCTTTGGGAAAGAGCGGATGTTGTTTGCATGTAAGACGTAAAGGGCGGTCTTTGTGATCAAGTTGAGGTCGGACTGCAATGGGACGCCTTCGTTGCCGTCACCGGAGTAGGACAACTCGACGTTGTATGGGTCTTCTTGTGACAATTTGGAAGGAGCCGCTTCGTTGATGGAGACGGATAGTGACAAGTAGAGGTTAAGACCTATACCGAGGACGTCGAAACCCGGGCCGATGTTGGCGGAGGACGCTGGGACCTTGATGGTGAACTCTCTGGTCATTGCTGTTGTGTGTGTGTGTGGTAGCTGGTTGGAGTCTGTGAGCACCAAAAGAAGGCCAGGAAGCATCACATCGTCACATCAACATCTACCTTACAGCCTGTCAGGCTCAGAGTCACAGTCGCAGCGGTGAAAAATGTCGAGCTCTTTTTCTTTTCATTTTCGCATTTCCGCATTTTCCACTGTCCACCGTCCACTGTCCACCGTCCACCGTCCACCGTCCACTTCCACTTGCCCCGTTGCGGCCGTCTTTTCTGTCGCAGGCAGCAGCACTCAGCAGCGGGCAACACGGTCAGGCGAGGGGACGCGAAAAGCAGCAGCAGCAGGGAGCAGGGAGGAGGGAACCGCCAGTTCCTTCGCCAGGGAGAGTGCTGAGCTTGCAGCTGAGAGCTGTGCTGAGAGCTGAGCGTTTGTTTGGGTTACCACTGAGCCTGGTCGTGTTGGTGTCGGGTCCCCCATTCTCCTCCAGATCAACGGCCCCCGCTACCCCCACACACCTCCAATCACATCCACAGCTAGCCTGTCTTCCTGCAAAGACTCCCATCACCCCGGCTCCCCCATCGACCGCCGTCTTCCCCTGCAAAAATACACCTTTTGGCTCCCCAAACAAATTAACTTCCATATCACATCTTAGCATCTTCCTTTCCTCCATCTAGATCATACACTGCACATAACACGATCAAAACAAGAACCGCTCCTCGAATCCTCACATTCAGAGACCATCACATCAACTGCATTACTTGGCATAATCATACATTCATTTTTTTTTAACCATTCAACTCGATACACTCATTTGATCTGACATTTAACTCACCTCAAGACATTCCTTAACGACCACAGCACAACATCAACAACAACAACTCCACAATGAGCATAAACAAAATCTCTCCAACGAAGACTTCACATCAGGACTTTCAGGCTGCCTCGGAAGCTGTCGAATTGGAATACAACGCTGTCAAACGTTTGAAACGTCTCTCAATAGGTAACAGTCTCAATTTCGATCCAGATTTACCTCCTTCGACAACAGACAGCTATTTCATCGATAAAACTCAGCAATTGAAAGACTCCGGCTTGCAAAGATCAAAGTCCATTCTTTCCAATAAATCAATCCAATCCACGTCTTCTCTAAGTAGATCGTTCGAGTCTTACGATATAAACGATGATGCGACAATTGTTTACAATAAACATCGTCAATCAATCGTTCCATCAGAAGAAGATGAAGATGAACTATACGACGACGCAACAGATGACACTGATCTCGTCAACCTTTCCAGATTCTCAGATAATAATAGCAACAACTCCATTCAAAACCACGATGAAATCGACTTTAACGATGATAATGTCGATTTCTTAGATCTTGATCCAGATTCTTCTTTCAATGATTCAGATATCATTTGGGTCCCTGCAACAGCTCATCCAAAGTTGTCCCCTGAAAATTTCCAAAAGCATATCAAAAAATCAGTCGATGAAATCCAAACTAAATTACAACGTTCAGGTTCAGTTAAATCTTCTCTTAATAGAGAAACTTCAGCTTTGAAAATAAATGATCATAATAAAGAGAATATAAGCATAGTCAACGAAAAGGACCGTGAAAAGGATAGAAGCGGCCTACAAATACGGAAACCTTCTTTGAAAGAATTGACCGCTCAATTGGATACTCTCTCAAAACGTGCAGGTTTAGATAATAACGATGCAATCACATTGGCAAGATCTTTATCAACAAGATCAATCGGTATAACAAAACTAGAAAAGGAAGTCTATTCTCAAAATGAAAATGAAGATCCAAATCTAGTCATAGACACACCAAATCCTGATCAAATCCCAGATGATTCTTTAGCAGGTTTGAATCGTGCAAGATCAAGAAAAATGTTATTAAGAAATAAAATGAATAAAACTCGTGAAAGTTTATTCATCAAAGATGATCTATTGGATGACGCAACTGGTGGAGATGATTTGATCGATATGAATAATATCAACAACCTCCAGAGAGGCCGTTGGACTAATTATAGAAGACAACAGTCTCAAAATGCTCCTCCATTACCAAATCTGCCAAGTTTACCGAACAACATTGCTAATCCAAATAGAAATCATTTACGTGTTCATGTTTATAAGGATATTCAAAAAATTCACAATGCTCAGAAACCATTGGGTAGACCACAACTAGAACCAATCAAATCGAAAACTCCTTCTAGTCGTTTACCAGATTTGCCATCATCTGCATCCGCATCTTCTCCAACAACCCCAACTGGTCCTACATCTGCATTTGTTTCTTCAAACTTACCTCCAAGTAATCATAACAGAAATTATAACCATTATCCTCAGCAACAACAGCACCAACAACAACAACAACAGTTCAGTCGCCAACAATTGCATCAAAATCGTCAACAATATTCTCCACAGCAACAGCAACAGCAACAATATAATCAGCAAGGTCATCCACAACAGTATCAACAGTATCCACAAAACCTTCACCAGCAACAGATACTACAGAAACATCATCACCATCAACAACAACAGCAACAAATCCCACAACAACAGCAACAAATCCCACAACAACATCACAATTATCAACCACAACAACAGCGTAGGAATAACAGTTACAATCAAATAGATGAGAAACAACAAAGAATTCAACAGAATTTATATCGCCAACAACAACAAAATCAACAGACTAATGCAGTGGACAATCAAGATAAGAATAGATCAAACAATTATGCCAATGCTTCGAATCAAACCACGCATGCTAGAAATAGATATGTCAATGATCGGAATGTATTAGACACTAAAAAGCAATTAATCAATGAAAGAGTGAATAATAATGAACCAGTTTCATCTGTGAATAATAACAATAGTGTCTCTCCTGTTGAAGAATTGAAGAATTTGAGTGCAGAATTAGAAAATATGAAGATGAATAATCAATCCAAGGATTCGATTGTGTCAGCTACAGAAAGTCCAATTGTTGAAGATTTAGAACCTTCAGTTGCTGGTAAAGCTGGTGAAATTGAACAAGAGTCAGATAAGGATAATAAAGAAAAAGAAAAGGATGGTAAGAAATCCAAATCTGCATTTTCTTCATTTTTCAAAATCAAGCGTGATAAACCACGTAGTGTCTCTCATAACGTTGTTGAATCGACAGATGAACCAAAACTTGCATTCAAGGTCAAGAGATCACTTTCTCATAGTTCTGAGTCCGGTGGTATGAATTCTCCAAAAGATTTCAAGTCGTTCTTTGGTGGTAAGAAAGAAAAGGAGAAAGAGAAGGAAAAGGAAAAAGAGAAAGTTGAGTCCATTCCTGCTGTCGCTAAGAAAACCGAAGGCGCTTCATCTCCTAAACTTGGTGGTGGCTTGTTCTCTACGAACATTCTTTCAAAGTCAAAGGAGAATGTCAATGATACTAAAAAGGAAAGTACTGTGTTGGGATTTGCAAAGCATAAGAAAGAAAAGGAAATTGCAGAAGCTGTTCATAACGCAAATCACAATAATGCTGAAAACACAAAACACAATCTTCAAATCAACCGGAATATCCAACAAAACGTCAGTAATAACAAGATTGAACCTGTCGAATCGAAGGTTGGTGATCAGAGTGTATTATCAAGCGAGTCTAATGATGGTTTAGTCACTGAAGATGGTGAAAGATCAAGAACTATTGTTGATTCTAGCTCAATTTCAAATGTTACTTCAAGCTCGATTGTATCTGATACTACTAAGACATCTCAAAATGTTGATGATCATGTTGAAAACAAGGTCGCTTTTATTGATGCTACTTCTGATGCGCAACCAATTGCCACAATCCCAATATCCGAGTCTACTGAACTTGTCCCACAACACCAACAACCAAAGCAACTTCCACAACCTCCACAACAACAACAAAGTTCTGAAACATCCCCAGAAACAGAATCTAATGACCTTATCAAGAGATCCCTTGAAGAAACGCTACAACAGAATGAACGTCCAAGCAAGCCAAACCAACCACTTGAAATGAGAGATTCTGCATTTGGATTCCCACTTCCTCCAGTTTCACATTCCACGCTAGTCATGTTAGACCACAGATTCCCTGTTCAAGTCGAACGTGCGATTTACCGTTTGAGTCATCTGAAACTTGCCGATCCAAAGAGACCATTAAGACAACAAGTCTTGTTGAGTAACTTCATGTATTCATACTTGAACTTAGTCAACCATACATTATGGATCCAATCCAAGGAACAAGAAAATAACGAGCATGAAAACAATGCAGGTATGGTGATGTCTCAAGTAGTTGAATCTTCAGTTATGTAATTTGGATTACAATTCCTGATCTGTTCCCCTTTTTATATTTTCACTTTTCTATTTATTTATATTTACGTTACATGAGGTAGAGTGTATACAACAAAAACATTATTTTAGCATTAAACATTCCTAAACGATTGGTGAATACGTCAATCTTTCGAAATATTGTCCGAAGTACATAACGCCTAAAACCAATAACATCCAGTATCCGATTCTGTAAGACCAGCATCCCTCGGCATTCAGTTTAGGGAGGCCCATGAAGTTGCAGAATGAATGTGCGATGAAGCAGCACCACAAGCTGCCTGTGTTGACAAATACTCGGTTGGTTAAGTATCCGAATAGTGTGGTGTACGTGCATTGAAATCCGCATGAGACGACGATTTGCACCAATTTGTAGCCGTTTCTTTTCAGTTCGATGGCGTGGTGTAGATGTGCAAATCCGAAGAGTAGTGGACTCAGCTTCAAGTATAGATCGACGGTGTCGATCTTATGGAACGATGTTGGTGAATATACGGAAGATCCTGATTGTTGCGAAAGTTCGTATGCTAGTATAGACCCGGTAGTCAATGATGTGTAGAATAGTTCTTCTGTGAGTGGGGCGATGAACAAGTCTCTGAAGATTTCCAGGTTTGACATGTACTGGCCGAAAAGATCAGAATCGAATAATTCATCTAGCAATGGACCACAAAATAAAATCATGAATAGTAAGAGTGTTTTCAACATATCTAAGAAATTCGTCCATTTAAAGATATTCTTCAATCCTAAGATGAACAATGCAGACGTGATGTCGGGGACGGTTTTCAAGACGTGGACAAGCATGAATGGTGCAATGATCAGATTGATCGATGTTATTAGTAAGATTCTCTTGATTCTGAATTTCATGATAACTGGATCATTCCTGTGTCCTTGGATCGCACGAAAATGTAAGCAAAACACATAAGAGTATGCTACTATTGAGATGTATATTAGTGTTGGTATTATCGACGTCATTTGCCGAATGTGATGAGTCAAAGATGGATACTGTAAAGAGACTGGAGGTGAACGATAAGAAAGATGTATAACAGCGGACTTCACTGAACTCAGTGAAATTCATGTTGTGTCGATTAGTCTCGCCTTCCTAATTGGGCCATCTCAATGGCGATCGCATTTTCGATTTTTGACCTTATTAGGAAATTCGAATTATAATTTGAATTGATGTTAGATTTACACACTTCTATAAAGAGTACAGAGTACATTACTCATCGTTTGGAGATGTAGCCATGCACATACCATGCAGATGCTAGCACCATGAATCCAATGGCTCCACAGCCAATGGTAAAAGGGTTTAACAGAGGTTCTGGTTCGGTCGGTTCAGGATCAAGTCCTGGAGTGGCGATTCTTGGATTTGTAGCCGCTGCAACAATATGACTCATGAGTTCGTTCATGGATGATGTCCAGTTCGAACTGATATGTAATGGTGGTGAAAGATTTAAAGATTTCGTGAATGGTTCGGGTAGATAGTCAGAACGCTGTTGTTGTCTGTCTAAATCGGCCTTTAATGCAACGAAAACTGAAGGAATATTATCTAAGTATGGATGTTTTTCCCTAACGTCAATTAAATGTTGGAAAGATTCAGGATCTGAAGAATCATATGCAAAACACAAGACATCACAGGAATCCAGTTTTTCTTTATTGTCTAAAATGGCATTTTCAACTTCGCCTAATTCTTCCATAATCAAATAACATTGTTTACCACCAATCAATTCGACATTATTAACGGCTATATTCTGTTGGATAGTAGGTGAATGTGCAGTGCTGAATGCTCTACCCAAGAAGGATTCCAGCAATGAAGATTTACCACAACCCGATGCACCGACAATAAAACAGTTGAAAACGGTTCTGTCGTTAACAGCAGCTCTGTAGACTTTACCGTTTCTCTTTTTGAATTTTCTCTGTTTGGTGATGTACAATGCCGCCGATGTTGAATATTTAGATTCAAAACCAAAATATCCAAGATAAGCAGATGTTGTTTTGTAATCTAGAAAAGTAGTCATGGACCATTGCGCAAGCCAGCCTTGTAAAGTCACATACCCTTGTTCATTACAGACCACACTTCTTGGGAAGTTGTTATCCTTCCAGTACTTAGGTATTCCCGGAGTAGGGTAGAATAATCTTGCAAGTTCGTCATCATTCAAACCACCATCATTGTCTTTATCGAACAAGATAAATAAATCGACCAAGAACTTATAACCAATTGGAGAAAGTTCAACACTAGAGTATTGCGGAATATCGATCTTAGGATATAACACCTTATCATCGATCGAAAGAGAGTCTGTGTAATGGTAAGCTCTCAATATACCCCAGATGGTTTCATGTCTACCCGATTCAACATAGAATTTGTTCAAGAGTAAGAATCCTCTATTGGTGATACCTTTCTCGCTTGCTGAATTAGGCACGATGGTGTTCAATGTATTTTTGATAGTTTGCAATTCTGTAATATCGATGGATTTATGGAAACATTTTTGCTGAAGAGTAAAGAATTCTTCATCGCATAGGTAACCATCTTGGTCTCTGTCGCATAAGTAGAAGATTCTATTCAATGCAGAGACTGCCAGTGGCTTTAAGCATCCGTCCTTGTAATCGTATAATGGAGATAAAGGATGTGTAACTGCACGTTGACATAAATAAAATGCTTGGATGACGTTATAATTCTCCTTGGCACTGCATCTGATACATGCTTCGACTTCTTTGAAATCCTTTAATAGTGGAATAAATTCTTCGTTTAGCACTGTTGAAGACTCTGTAGATGAGTCTAAATCTATCTTGTTGTTACAGATGATAATGGGTAAATTGACACCCAGAGATCTGAAAAGCGGAATCCAATACAAGGAAATTCTTTCATAAGTATAGTGGTCGGAGTAAACGAGCCAGATGACATTCGATTGTCTAATTTCGTATTGAAGTTGGGACAGATTGGATGGAGAGGTGTCGACTAAAACGGCCGAACTTGAAGAATAACGTGAATCTGAGAAGTCTCTTGGAATGTTCATTGGCGGAATGACATGTTGGATGTTAGGCACGAACTTCTCCTTGACCAATGAGGTGATAAGGGAGGATTTTCCGACACCCTCGTCACCACACACAACCACACGTATCGTATCCATTGTCTGGTGGTCCTATTTCTTGTGAAGTGTCTATCTGTCTGCAGAAACCGATGCAAGAGGCAGTATCGCAGTGTCTTCTGTGCAGAGAAAAGTGCTCCGACTGGGTGGAGGCTGGAGGCCCCGCCGTGAAATTGCGCGAGCTCCCGAGAGAAAGCAGAGGAAAGAGGAAGGACGAAGAAGACACTACGAGGGCAAATGAAATCAGCTTCTCTTAAGGTGTCCGCTGGCGTCTTCCTGGTCTCTCCCTCTGATCTCCCTTGCACACAACAATCACACATCTCGGCATATCAGATGGTATGTATAATGCAGAGGAACATTGTGGGCACGTCTCCATTCCGTCACCCGTGGCAATTGGATCCCCAGATCACTGGTTGTCCCCGGACAGCCACGGCCAACACGGCCACCACCACCAGGAAACTAGAGTACTAACATTACATTAACCCACATTAATACTACAGACTTCGATCGGTACTGGTTACGACTTATCCAACTCCGTCTTCTCCCCAGACGGAAGAAATTTCCAAGTGGAATATGCATCCAAAGCCGTCGAAAATGCAGGTACTTCAATTGGTATCAAATGTAAGGACGGAATTGTGCTTGCAACTGAAAAGATCATCGCATCCAAGCTTTTAGCACCAGGTAAGAACAAGAAGATCCAAACTATAGATAGACACGTCGGTGTCGTCTACTCGGGTTTAATACCTGATGGTAGACATTTCGTCAACCGTGGTAGAGACGAAGCTCAAAGTTTCAAATCATTATACAAAGAACCAATGGGTTTAGAAGGACTCATAAGTAGATTAGGTTATTTCGTTCAAGCGTACACTTGTTATAACTCAGTCAGACCGTTCGGAATCAACGCCATTGTCGGTGGTATCGACGACTCCGGTGCACATTTATACATGGTTGAACCAAGTGGTGTGTATTGGGGTTACATGGGTGCCGCAACCGGTAAAGGTAGACAAGCTGCAAAGGCTGAATTAGAAAAATTGGACCTGCCAAACATCTCTTGTAGAGATGCCGTCAAGGAAGCTGCAAGAATCATACATTTAGTTCATGAAGACAACAAAGATAAAGAATATGAATTAGAAGTCAGTTGGATAAGCACAGAAGAAACCAACGGTGTCCACAAATTCGTTCCAGAAGACCTCTTAGAAGAAGCGAAGAAATATGCCGAAGAAGAAGCAGAAGGAGGAAGTGACAGTGATTCTGGTAGTGGCAGTGATAGCGATAGTGATGAAGAGATGGAATAAGTCCGATCTTTTTATAACATGTAGAGACTCGATGTCTGATCTTTGTACTTCATAATCTAAAACAAATTAAATTAATATTTACGTAAGTAGTCGTTACACATAGTTTACATACACGGATGTTAAGCGTTCCCCTGTTGGTCTAACTGTGCCTTCAGCAAGTTCAGTTCTTCTTCCAACTCGGAGATTTTAAGTTGTGCACCTTTCTTCGTTTGACTGAGAGCCTCCTCTGCAGCCTTCCATTTCTTATTCAGATCGGTCAATCTTAACTTTTTCAGTTGGTCAACCTTGTCGGTCTTCTCATTAGCAATATCTCTAAGTTTGGTATTCTGAGTTTCAAGTTCGTGTATTCTAACAGTCTCGCTGTCTTTCAGAGATTCCAAATCGTTAATCTTTTGAGTTAAAAACATAACTTCGCCTTGCAATTGAGAAATGGTTTTCGTTTGGAAAGTGTTTGTTTCTCTTTCTTGCATTAAAACTTGATAATTATCTATTATAGTTGATAATGAATCGATTTCATAGTTGTGAGCAACAGAAAATATCTTTTGGATATCACGATAATTTGAATTTCCATCAAGTTGACTGCATGCATCGACCACCTTTCCAGATGATGTTGGATCAATCACTTTCATTAATAAGCTCAGAATCACAGAATGATATGATCTCATATTCAACACCAGTTCTTCAAGGTTTTCGGATTTAGTCTCAACAGTCTGGCTCAAATCTGAATTGATTCTTCTCAAATCGTTGATTTCAAGTTCGTATTTTTTACTGCTGGATTCATTGGAGTTTTTAGATTTCAATTCACTGTGAAGTTTATCGTACTGCGACATGAGATCCTTATACTTAGATTCTAAGGCAGAAAAATTAACTTTCTCTGTTTTTAGATTCTTTTCAGTATCAAATAATTGTGACTTATAATTGAAATTCAGATGTTCAGATTCGTTAAGTTTATCTGTAAAACTTTTCTTCAAAGAAACTAAATCCTGATCTCTTTGTTTAACTTGCTCTATTAACTTGGAATTTAATGTAGAATTTTCTGTAGATGCTAATTTGTGTGTCTCGTTTGATTTCCTTAACTGTGATAACTCTGTAAGTGCTTGATCGATATAATTACTTAGAGTATTCAAAATATCATGGAAATTGTTGATTTCAGTAGGAGATTCTAAGAGAAGCGTGTTTTTCAGTTTTAACACTAGATCATTGATTTTATTCTGCCATTCATGTTGATTATTTCTCTGATCAGATACCTCGTCTCTTAATAACTCAATGGAGTTAATCAATTCATTATTTTTGGCTAATATATCATCATATTTTTGTTTCAATTCTTTATATTCATTATTCGATTGATTCAGTTCAAACTTCATTTTAGAAGAGTTGATACTGTTAAAGATTTTCCTCTCAAGTTCTTCTGATAATTCTTGTTTATTTGGTGCATCAGCAATAGATTGGTATATTTTATCTCGTAACAAATCATTCTGCAACTTAATTTGAATTTTACAATTTGTTAATTGATTCTGCAGATCTATTATGTCACTATTGGTTGCAGATGTTAAGTGTGCGTTTGTAGTTAGGAACGCATTATGGTTGTTATCCAATGACATTTTCTCAAATAAGGTATCTAAAGATTGAATTCCAAATGATGCATTGTATTCTAAATCTCTTCCTGTCGAAATGTCATAATTGTTTTGTCTGCTTAAGCGTTTCATTGGTGTTTTCATCTTACTTGGTTTGCTTTCAATATTAGACTTTTTAGACTTTGTAAGTTGAACTAAAGTTGCAGATGGTAATGATAGTTCACTATGGATTGGTTTGCGGTATTCAGAAGGAGTGTTCGAAGTCATTGTTGAAGCTCTTGTGTCCATAGTTTTAGGAGTTTCAAAAGTATCGCTTGACATTCTAGATGATGGCTTGGTGTTCGCCTCAATATTTGGAGTTTCTGTGCTATACGTTTGGGTATGTGATTGAGTTGTTTCTGGAGTTGATATTATTCCAAGATCAGAATTGGCAGTTGTTGGGTTTGAATGATCTTCTTCGACTTTATGCTCTGGTGTTGAAGGTTTTTCCTCTCTGTTTTGGATTCTTCCCTCGTTTGATTTTGAAGTATCATCATCAGAGATATCAAAGCTGGAGAATTCTTCCACTTCCGGATTTGATGAATCGTCTCTTTCCGAATCCGTATTCTGAGCATGGTTGTTGACGATTGATATTTGATGATCTAGCCCGTTGGTATCATCGGTCACAAATGAAGCATTATCCATTGCTACCTATGTGATACTGATATTTAGATCGTTAATACAACGGTAGATACCTGGATCCGAAAACTAAATCAGCAAAGACAACATCATCATGATTCCACAAAACGTAAAATGTAAACAAGGAAATTCGCTACATGATTTTTCCATTTTTGATTTTCCCTTTTCGGGTGTGTCACATTTTTCAAATTTTATCATCGGCTCTCACGTTTGATTGGATTCCACTGCACCATCTGGGATTGAGACCTATTATCATATAATCTATTTTTGCTTGTTATTTTTCAAATATTTAGATGAAACATAAATGGAAAATTGCATCTTAATATATGGGGGATAATGAAGCCCCAACTCTAACAAACTTTCTGGATGCCTCAAAATTCTACATTTTCTTTGATTTTGACCTTACTTTTAGTAAAGCATTAAAGATAATGTGCGACAGTAATCCTTACATAAAGTAAACAAATTATAACAATAATTAAAAAGGTAGTTTAAGGTGTAAAATGGTGAAAACAACAAAATTTGTACAAACTTTACAATAAATCAAATGTGTTGTGTGTACTCTAATATTCAACTTATCTCTTGAAAATTAACGTATCTGTTAATTCGATAACTAAGATTTATAATAATTTGTATGTGGACTAAGCACACTGCTTTAACCTCTACATAATAACAAAATATCAAAAATTAATAATATTTAATCAAACACATGCACTGTGTCTTTGAAAACCAGTTTAAAGGGCCTTAATTTGGTCAACTTACAATACTCAGTTTGATTTTTATTAAAATGGCACCAATACTGTTTTTAACGGGCGTTTAAGTAGTTTTAATGAAGAAAGAATGTTAAAATAATGCTTAAATCACCCCTATTCTCCGCCCATACAGCTTAAACAACTTTTAAATGTATGATTTTGTTTGTAAAGAACACAACTATATGTAAACTGAGGCTCAAATACCCAAAATAGCTGTTTAAAATTTCATAATTTTAGGTTTGAAATATTTTCCCCTAATTATGATTTTAAAATCATTCTCAATAAGAGAGGTTTTCCAAGGAAAAGTGTCAAAAATTCGGTGATCACGTGATTTGGCGAGTGCGTAAACAACATAGCTCTTCTTATTTGTGTTAAAAGCATCGTGGCGCAGTGGAAGCGCGCAGGGCTCATAACCCTGATGTCGCTGGATCGAAACCAGCCGATGCTATGTTTTTAAATTTTTGCAAAGTTCAAGAAGGCTCAACAAAAAACTTAGGTTTACTTGTTGATTTACTGATTTGTTTGTCTTTAGTCGTGCATGTTTTTGAGTTGATTAAAAAATGTTTATAAATGAAATACGTGTATGTACATAGTCTCTAAAGTTAGTAGAAAAGATTAAATCGAGGGTTCATGAATATGGTTAAAAGTGTGCCGATTTCGGTGGTTCAGAGTTAGAATTTGCAGAGTCCTTGTTGTCAGTGTTGACTTTCAGATTTTTTGGGTTTTTGTACTGTGGTCTTCTGCTATTATAGTTGTTATTTCTCTTTTTCTTTTGAGGTGGTCTCCAAGTGACCCAATGATCTCTCCATACTGGACCTTCAGAAACAAAATTACAGTGGGATAGTGTGATGAAATTCACAGTCGCATTATCAACAACTGCAAGGGTTATTCTATGCGGATCATACTTCAAATTAGAGATGTCAATTCCTTTAGAGTAATCCCAACTCGTCTCAAGAAGTTTTGGTTCAGCTGTGGATTTAGCAGGCTTATTTGCATCTTCTGGTCTTGGTTTTCTAACCTTAACCTTAGGTTTTGGTTTATGTGTAGCTGGATTTGAATTGGATCTTTCCAATAAAGATTTTATCTCTGAGTATTTTGGTAGTCTTTGAGTTGAACTGAATACTGAGATTTGGTAATCTGGGGGTGGTGGATTTTTCTTTTTGAAACCTGGTGAAGGTTTCCAAATATTAAAGGAAATTTTATAATGGCGGATATTTTCGTTTGATTTTGCTGAATTCGTTAACGGTGGAAGAGATTGTTTAATAATTTTGGAATGTAAGTATGTGAATATATTGAAATAAGAAAATGCAAATTTATATGGAAACCCGACCTTGAAGAACTCTGAGGTTTTTGCTAAAAGATTTGTGTACCATGACATCTGCACATTTTTCAACAATGCTGCTGGAGATTTAATTAGTTTGTTATCCGGAGATGAGATTTTACCTTCGAATTCTTCGTTTCGAATGATAATATAGCCATCACGCTTTAATATCGAGTACACTAGATATTGGTTCAATCTCTCTTCATTAGTGATCAATACGGAATATGCCGCTTGTAAACTAAGTGGTGGCATCTCATGATACAGCAGATTTTTGGACGCATCGGAGACGTCCCAAAATTTCAGCATGCAACTACCTCTTTCGACCAAATACAGCACTTCTTCAAAACCAAAATGACAAATGTTATGGTTGTCTATGGCACCCATAGTTTCTAAAAATTTACCCTTCGGCTGTAGCATGAATAGATCGTCATGGTCTTCTGAATTGATGTAGATGGTGGATGTCATTAAATTCTCCAAGTTGACAATGGATCCTCTTTTAACAGCCAATGCATTGAATCTCATGTTTCTGGATTTATTCAATTTATTCTGATCGTATGACGACAGTTGGTTGTTTTCTGTATCTGTTAATAATGGCTCGAAATCCTTGTTACCTTTCTTCGAGATAGTGTTAAGTAGAGACCAATCTTGAATTTCGTCGTCCGAGTCATCGGAAAACTCCGGATTATTACTATTTCTTGACAATAGTTGTGGCATAGGGGTAGATTCTGTTGTTGATGAACGTGTCGAACTCTGTTCGGTTCTCGATCTGGTGGTAGAGACGGATACTGAGCTTTGCAGAGAAGACATCGTCACAGCCGAAGACGATGAAGCCAGGGGTTTTGAATAGGGGATTCTCGAGTCCGAGCTGTGAGGACGCTGCTCGGAGTTCAGCAGGGGGACGTCTGGCTTGGAGGAGAACATATCAGAGGGTGTGTGTTGGGTGTCCGGAGCTCTGTCTGGGAGAAAGACAGCCAATAAGGGAGTGTTTAATGTGCAATGAATTGCCAGGCAGATGAAGCTCTCCCGCCTGAGCTCTCAGCTCTCTCTCCAGGCTGGCAGCTCTAGCTTCCCAGCTGAGCACCGCAAATTTTCTGTGTGCGCCCGAGTGCTGAGCTTGACAGAACCCTCTGCTGGAGATACACGATAGGGGAGGGGGTCACGGGAGGGCCATATATCGGGGAACGACGCCATTGCACAACCACACCATCCGTCGGACACTACATTTGGAGAGAAAAGACACAATCGGCCAGCCACAACATGACTTCCGCAGACTCGCAGCTCACATACGCCGCCTTTTGCGGATCGCTTCTCGACGATATGCTAGATCAGGTAATCTGCAACATTATCAGCAGATCTCTGCTGGACGAGAAACTCATACGAAAAGAATACGGTACCGTCGAGAAGCCAGTGTTTCACGATACTCCGGCATTCACAGAGAAGTTCAACAAAACAAATAATATCAGCAATGGCGACAGCAACGGAAACAATACCACGAACACGTCAGATAATACCAATAGCAATGGAAACGGCAATTCCAATGGACGAATCGATTTAACACTAGACGACGATGATAACGAAATAACCAACTCAAAAAACGCATCACTTCTGAAAAACACCAACCTCCCATCAGAACCAGACATCGGTAGATTTCAGTTCACATTAAACGGTAAAGACGTTTACGTTAATGCGCTCAACGACAATAAAAAACTACTGGGTTCAAAAGCAAGTGCAATCGTTGTAGGAACTGCACAAG
>JAJMLU010000257.1:56589-67651 GCA_030569835.1 Pichia sp. NRRL Y-27261
AAAGATAGCAGGAAGCAGATTCAGTGCCCACGTCGATAAATGTCTAGGTGGAAGGTCTAGAAAATGATAATGTACCAACTGTGAAAAATGTGATCACAAGAGGACACGAAAAAAGAAATTTAATTGTAAAACTAAAGTAAAACCCTTTCTCTATACATAACTACACAGGCAAACTTTGTACCACTATATAAATCCCGAATATCAATTATAAACCCCAAATAGTATCGTACAAATGTTTCACTCGTGAAACTGGCCTTCTTTGACAGATACCTCAAAAGACACCTCGATAACAATTGCGATGACCCAATTAGGAAATTTAAAAGTTTTGCGAAACATGAAGTTTTTCACTCAGGCACACTTTTGATGCACTGCCTCCTCGGAGTTCAATTCCTATAACTATCCATGTGTCTCCAATCTTTAGAGATGAATCAGGGGTTCTACAGTCGCTTTAAAGAAATTTGGGGCGAAATTTTGTGAGTTGTTTTACAACACACGTAAAAATAACCATGTCGAATACTCCACCATTGCAAAAACTAATCTTCACTCATCATCATGTTTATAAGTCCTCCGGATCAGAAGAGAGTGATATAGATGCCACATGTCTATGCAAATCCTGCCAAATAAAATCAAAACTGCTACCACATTTATGCCTAGTAAGTCAATCAATCTATAGTTCCTCATAACAAATCAGCGTACTAACACCTTTTTACAGCTTTTCTTTATCGGATTCATCATCCCACCCATTTATTTATTCCTGTGGTGTGTTAAACTGTATACTATTATCATATATAGAAAGCAAATCAACGAGGTATCGAATGAAAAGAAAATGAGCTCCGAGTTCGGACTCAAAGAAGAATGTGATACTAATTATGATAACGACGATACCTCTACAAACTACTCGAATCCGTTTTCGGACAAATGCGAAAACTCGTCAATAGATAACCAGCTCAAGACGTTCAAACTAACACGACGCTCACATAAAGATTACAATTTTGATGTTCATTGTTTGAATAATCAAAAATACGATACATGGTGCGGCAGGTCATTAATCGCATTTTCCTGCCAAATCTGTTTGATTATTGTTATTGTCTGTGCTGTTGAGTTTGCAGATACATCAACATCATCGACCACAAGCCTTCAAGATGTGGGCATTTAAGATAAAAGAAAGAATAGGCTGAAAAATATATCATGCTAAAAAAAGAAAAAATAAGAGACCCCGAAAATTTCCTAATTCAGCGACCAAAGGAAACATGTTGAAACTTCTCTATGCACGTAATTTACATGAAACATCAAGAGTCTTGCAAACAAGTTTTTCGGTATTCGATAAGGTGAATTTTATCACCTTATCAAGGCTGAGTGTATAGGATATGGTATAGCTTTTTTAGTATATAATTGAACATGAATCCTTCTGAGACATCCCAATCATACTAAGCATTGGTAGCACAACTCCCATTTTCTTCATTTTTGGTCTATATTTGAACATTTTCATTTCACACGATAACAACAATAATTTACAACCATGGGTAATCTACAAGCTGCATACATATCATTACAGGCAATCTGTTTCATAATAAACATTCCTCCACTATTATGGCATATACGATGCAAGAACATTCCTGCTTTAACACTGTTAGTGTATCTTGAAATAATGATGATTGACGGATTCATAGGAGCCATCATCTGGGGTGGGTCAGATTATGCATCGGGATGGCATGGACAAGGCTGGTGCGATCTCATGGTCCGACTCCAGTTTGCCATTTCTGTTGGTATTTCATCATGTATTTCATGTGTCAGTTTCAATCTATTGATGATCTTTTTGACTAATAAACTGACAACATTTTGGTTTGGTAATAGATGGGTTAAGCCAACATGCGAGATATTCTTTTCTATAATCTTCCCATTTTTCATTTCTGGTATTACATATTTTGCACAAGGTGAGAGATACACTTTGGCTAGATATACCGGATGTTATGCACCATTAACTTCATATTCGATTTCGATATTGGTATTCTATTTGTGGATTTTCTTTTGGAGTTTTGTCGGTACCGTTATCTGCATTGCTACGTTGGTGTTATATTATAGAAGAAGAAAAGCGGCTAAGGATATCTTGTTATGTACAAATTCCGGATTGTCAGTTAAAAGATTTATGAGATTGTTGATTTTCTGTGTTTTAGTCATTATCACTTCGATTATTTTCAGTGCGATTATTGGATCTCAGTTATATATTAGATCCAAATTCTATGACGATTCAATCATTCATAATGCATACTGGGGTTATATTTTCAAAATATCCCATAATTCTTCATTGGATGTTAACAAATGGGTTTTAATCAGTGTTTCATTTGTTAGTTTTTTTATTTTTGGTGTTGGTGAAGATGCGAAGAAAATGTACGTTTCTATCATTGAGAAATTGCCATATGGTAAGCTTGTCCTAGACAAGATGGTTACTGTTGATTTCGGCATTAAGAAGAGATTCGGTGGAGATATACTTACGGATGAAAATAAGTTCAGATTAAGATTCTGGGATTCTGGAGATGATGGTGAGGATATTAAAGATAAGAGAAGCGATCATGATAGCGATGATAATTCATTTAACGATAGATCTGATATAGAAATGGATGGATACAGAACACGATATTATTACAGTCCTACCGATGATATCGGACATATCGATAACTTATCCATTGATAAGTATGATCATTTAGTGAACGAGAGAGATTTAGGAAGTCTTGCGACACCCGCTACAGCGATGACCACTGATACACTAACGAAGAGTTATCACGACGAAAACTTGAGATACCAATTACAAGCGGCGAGAAGAGAAGTTGATGAAGAAGAGGAACGTGAAAGGCAATTACAAGGACACAGTGGAACGGATGTGGACGAGTTGAAATATTTGTATTATTGAGACTTTTTTAAGTAGATTTAAGTAGTAATCAAGTAATTTAATTAATTAAAATAGTAGAAATTAGGACATCTATATTATACAAAAAAGGGAAGGAGTTGAAGTAGACGAAGGAGGAAAATGAGTGATTTTATCAGGAGAATTTCAATTTGGAATAATTAGTATTAGCAAAAAAATATTTTTTGGGTATTTCTAGGGGGGATCAACTTAATTATTCGGATTGTTCAGCCTTTTTTGGGTACTTGATGACTTCGAAGTTGTTTTGGAATAACATCAAGCTGAAAGCCTTAGAACCGTCTTCCTTTGCGTAAGAGGTGTTCTTGACTTCGGCTTCAAGGTAGATCTTGGAACCCTTGGCCAAGTTCTTTTCCATGAACTCGACTTGGTTTGGGTTGAAGACGGCGATGTTGAACCAGGAGACGGTGTCGTTGGCTGGGGTCTTGCCCTTGTGGTTGACGGCGATGGCGTATTTTAGGAAGTCCTTACCAGTGGAAGTAGTCTGCTTTTGTAAATCGGTACCAATTGTACCGATAAGGGTCATCTTTGCGAACTTTGGCTTGAAGGAGGTGGAGAAGGATCTGACGGATTGTCTGAGCATTGCTGTGTGGGTGTGGTTGTGTGTGGAGGGGAGGGAGGAAGAGTGCAGAGGAGATAAGAAGAGACGTGGGGATAATGGTGTCTTTTATTGTGCCAGCCAGTGAAATGTAAACGCAAACACTGGTACTTCGCAGGTGGACACAGAAATGCGACGAGTCAGAAAAAACGCGACTCTCGGGGCGCGTCGATCGGCGCGGCCGTCCCCGGGCCGCACCCGTGCACCGCACCCCGCACACCCTCTGCCAGCAATTTTCCCAATAATTTCCCTGTTTCTCCCGCCTCCCAGCGCTGCACACAAAAGAGGGGAGCGAATGGGAGAGAAACAATTGCTAATGCTGCTGCGAGTGAGGGGAGTGCAGAGTGCAGAGCAGCTACAACACAAGACACACTTGGTAAGCTATCACAGTCTTCTTCAACACTCCCACTCTCTGCTCCTCTCCCTCCCGTCTACTCCCCAAGCAGGCTTCGTAACTTCATCACATCACATAACATCTCACACAGCACACATGTTAGCCAGATCCACAGCTTCCGTCAGCAGGGGCCTCCTCAAGTCCTACACCAGATCACTCTCCACAACTCCATTCTTGAAATACGCCTCTGTCACCGTCGGTACTCCTTTCTCAACAAGACCAGAAGGTTTCAGAGTCCCAAGACCAAAGACATGGGAAGAATCCAAAGAAGGCGCCATCTCCAAGGCTACAAAATGGTTCCTTTTAGCTGAAATGTTCAGAGGTATGTACATTGTCCTCGAAATGTATTTCAGAGCTCCATACACAATTTACTATCCATTCGAAAAGGGTGCCATTTCCCCAAGATTCAGAGGTGAACACGCCCTCAGAAGATACCCTTCCGGTGAAGAAAGATGTATCGCTTGTAAATTATGTGAAGCCATCTGTCCAGCTCAAGCAATTACCATTGAAGCTGAAGAAAGAGCTGATGGTTCAAGAAGAACTTACAAATATGATATCGATCTGACCAAATGTATATTCTGTGGCTACTGTCAAGAATCCTGTCCAGTCGACGCTATTGTCGAAACTCCAAACGTCGAATATGCAACCGAAACAAGAGAAGAATTATTATACAACAAGGAAAAACTTTTGGCTAATGGTGACAAATGGGAACAAGAATATCAATATGCTGCTAATGTCGATGCTCCATACAGATGATCACTATCGCCTCCCACCTTTCAATTATTCACTTATTCAACGCATTATAAACTACTACTATTTCACATTCAATTATTCATTCTACTAGAAAAAATATTTCAAACCAAACAAACAACAAACAACAACCCAAACAAAACCCCGTTATTAATGTATAACATAACAACAAAACAACCCCCTACTACATCACGTCCATTCATGACATGGGCCGTGTCGTATATACGTTTATAAATATGATCTATATATCAAACATAACATGTATACTTTCTATTTATTTGTCTATCAATTCTTATTAATTTGTAAATTCACTCACTGTGTATGGTCCACTTTACTATGGAATACCCTCTTCAGCGCTCAACGCTCAACGTTCGCTTCTCAACATGAAATTCAAAATTTTTTTTCTATTTTCAGGAATTAATTTTCGTTTCACTGTCATTCTATTTACTACAATAAACCTCTACAACCAGCAACAATATACCCTCAACACCCAAGATGTCTGATTTGAAAACAGTGTCCCGATCGCAACTATACGACGATGACGAAGATGTCAATCTAAACAACAGTTCCGATGATTATACCGATTCTCAAGAATACAACCTTCCACCACCAGGTTTCGATTTCGAAATCGTTGATATCGAAGATGATGCAAATGCCGATAATGGCCAAACACAAAACGCAGATGAAGATGCCGCAGAAGAAGAAGAAGATGATGAAGAAAAGGTCGAATTCTTCCCATTGTTCTCAACATCCACATCCTCCAAAGACAGTGATTCTAAAGATGCACCATCTACGACATTAGTGAAAGTGAAAGTGGATGTCGATAATGATATTGACGCTTTCGACGAGCTAACCACAGACAAGAGCAAGTTGAAGGACGAGGAATGGGACCGAATAGTCACGGAATTGAACGCCGCTAAGAGAACGATGGATTTCTACTACAAAAATACAGATAACGATACCGCTGAAGACATTGAAAAATTTAAAGCCGTCGCAGTTGATGGAAATACCGTTCTTGAATGGAATGAAAAATTCCGTGTGTTATCAGACCATAAAGTGATCGATTTGAAGGAATACAATGGGAAAATCGGCCTTTATTATAGCATACCAAAGATTCCAAAATCAAAGAAAAGAGGTGGTAAGAAGAAGAGAGATGCAAAGATCTTCAAAAAGGAAAGAGTGAGAGAATGGAAGTTGAAGTTAAAGGAAGCTAAAGAACGTGCAAAGCAAAGAGTTTATAAAGATCGTGCGACGGAAGCAACCACTTCTACTAAGACAAAGTTTGGTGATTCTTTCAAGAAACGTAATACTGTTTCCAAAGGATCTATCCCTGCTGGAAAACCTGGTAAACCAGTTTTCAGAACTGAATAAAAGTCATCCTTTTAATCGTCTATATAAGCTTTTTTCTACATAATTATAACACAGAATCATTTCCTCTTTTCGAAATTGGTGATGGAGTTCAAGATCATTCTGTATTCTAATTTATCAGATTTAAATGAATCTCCATATGATGAAGAAATTGCAAATTCAATCGATTTCTCAAGGTCTGTTTTGATATTTTTCAAGTTTCTCACAATCGGGCCACCTCTATTAACGACTTCTCTAACACCCGCATCTGCTCCCAATGCAACTTCCCTCCAATACTTATCCAACAATCCGATGTTTTCTAATTCATCGGTGAATATAGAACTTGTCTTTGGATTAGCAATGAGGTAATTCCATACTGTTATGCATTCTTCGTCGTCATTCGATGATAATGTTTCATCCACCCACTTGATCGTCTTCAACGCCTTTTCTAATTGTGCAACAAGTCTAGATGGCTTTTCTAATGATCTGATGTATCCTGGTAAATATTTCGTGTTGTTTAAATTACGTAAGATCAAATTAATCGAATGTTTAGAACTTGCCGTATAGATCAATTCAATTAATGGGATGAAGTTCTTATTGTCTATTAAGATCTCCGAAGATAGCAGGTTCAGTAATGCCTTTTCGCTATCGGTCGATGCAGGGTTAGGTATGAATGAACCACCAGAGGTGTTTGTGTTTGCAACGTATTCTTGAATTGGGAATTTCAATAAATTCTTCGTTTGGATTTGAATTATATTCTGACAACGTTTGATCAAGATCTGTGAGAATTGGTTATAGTCTCTGATCAACTTGATCAACTTCAAGCTGGAATTCGAGTTTTCACTATAGTTTGTGTATTCATTTAATAAAACTGATAAATTGTATAAATGCTTAAATGGTTTTGTTGATAAATTATTTTCAGATTTATCGATCTCTTCAATCTTGTTGATCAGATAGATGGCAAACGTTAAGAATCTGAGTAGTTTGTTCGTCTGGTGAACTTTCTTCAATGCCAATTGCAATTCGATACATTCGTTATATGGCTTGATGATTTCATTATCTAATCTTTGAAATGAATTGTTTAACTGGTTAACAGATGGCTGAATCATACGAATTTCGTCTTTGAACTTATCTATTTGATTGAACTCTTCAATTAGGACACTTGAGTTTTCCCTGACATTATCGTCGATTTTCGAATTTAAATCCTTAATATCAAAATTAAGTTTTTTGATAGATGTCTCTAATTCAATTTCTGAATCTTGTGTGTTGTTTGTCTCTAAAAGGAGTTTATTGGCGATTTCACCAGCATTGAAATCCTTATCTAGGAACTGCTCGCATTCTGCCAAGTCTTGCATGGTTTCGGCTTGGTCGATAATTGTTGTTTTGTGGAGGGATATGCAAGCGAACATCGAACGATGAATGAACGTGTTCGTCATGTGTACACAAAACTCGAAGAAGCCACGATCGAGTGTCGAGCGGATCAATTTCAAGTGTGGTTACGTAATCTCACATACAATGAATTTTTTTTCACTTCAAAATTGAAGTCAATTTTTTTTCTATCATGAATCTTTGCTACTGATTCTTCTCTAAAAAGAGGGCTTTATAGATAACGATCACAATACAGCCAATATGGGATTTACATTTGGGTTTACTGAAGATATTGACGAAGACGAGAACGCTCAAAATCAAGTTCTAGACCAACAAAATGATGAATTCGTCAATCCATTAGATAACGTTGCGAGTTTACAAGAACCAAAATTGTTCTCACTCGAGCAACTATTACAACTATCGTTTGCAGACACGCGTATTACGTACGAGCCAGTTGACTTATACGAAGGAATGACTCTTTTCAGAAGAGAATTATTCGACGTGAGGCATCAATTGATGATGGAAGATAGTAGTATCAACCAAGAAGCAGGTAAAGAAGAATTCAACATTTTAATCGGAGAAACCGGGGAGGATTTGAAAAATGGTGTCTATGAAGGAGGTCTTAAGAGTTGGGAGTGTTCCTTTGATATGATTTCTAAATTGAAAGATATCCAGGCCGTTGAAAAATTGTTAGCCACAGGTAAGAAATTCAACATTATTGAATTAGGATGTGGTACTTCGTTACCTACATTATACATCTTGAAACTTATATTTTCTCAGAACACAGCACCAGCACAGCCGATATCCATTGTGTTGAGTGATTATAACTATGACGTTTTGAGATTGGTGACCTTACCTAACATCTTATTGAACTGGTGCGCTACAGTTTTGACACCTGAAGAATTGCACGAGTTACAAAAGAGAGACGACATCGACGGAGATGTCATGGACGGTAATATTAGAGATGGAGAGGTCGATATCACCAAGACTTTAGTTGCCAGATTTGTCGCATGGCTGCAAGAGAGAAACATCGAAATCAGTTTCGTTTCCGGATCGTGGTGTAGAAAGTTCATGGACATTATCTACTCCGTTGTTCCGAACATGTCTGACGATTGCAACATCATCATGACGAGTGAAACCATCTACTCTTTGGAGATCCTGCCTGTGATCAGCGAGATGATGGCCGAACTGGCGTCCAAGAACGGCCACGGAGTTACTCTGTTGAGTGCCAAGGACATCTACTTCGGTGTCGGCGGCAGCATTGTGGAGTGTCGCCGCTACTTGAGCGGCCGTGGCGTCTCTGTGGAGAGCAGCTCTGCGGCAGGCAACTTCAAGAGAAGCGTATTGACGCTCAGTGTGTAGAAGCAGTGTATAGACCGTAATGTGTACGAGAGCAAAGAGCAAGGATAGAGGAAAGATGAAACATGAAACCGATCGCCAGGTCCCAGGTCCCTGTCCAGCGACCCACTGCCCGCCACCGCGTCGATTTCGAGGCTTGTTGCTATTTTTAAGTGGGCGAGTGCTGGGAGCTGGACAGGAGACGGGAAGGAGCCAGAGACAGGCCAGAAAGACAGACAGGACAGACGACGGACCAGAGACCAGACAGACAAGAGGCACCCGGGAGGACACAGGTTAGACATCCACACAACAACAGGATATACCCACCGACAGCATCCACCAACCCCCAACACCAGCACGCCCACCAACCCCCAACACCAGCACGCCCACCACCCCTTCACAGCACATCACTTCCATAGAGAACAAAAAGCGTGTACCTGAAACCACCACAACCAAACAACAACTAACAACACTTTCAACAAACAGACACAGCACACCCGCCAGACTGCCAGACACACACAGAACCCTGGGTAGCATTACATGTGTCACACGTCCAGCCACAACATCACTTTATCTCCAACATCGGCCACACCGCAATCGATTTACCACCCCTTCTCGGCGTCCCCGATAAGCCAGTACAGAGAACCAGAGTCTACATCCAGCAAAGTCTCCAAGACCAAAACGACAACACCCACCAATAGCAGGAAAATGATGGATCTGATGTCTCCCAATTCATCCCCTTCCCTGGCGACACGGAAAACGAAAAATTTGAAGAATCTACAGCTTAATCTGTCCAATTCATCATCTCCAAGAAACACATTGAACATTTCCACTCCAACCGGCGATTCTTCTGCTTCATCAGTATCGCCTCCTCTTTCCGCTTCTTCTATTATACCATTTCCTATCCAGAAGAGTGAAAACGCATGCAATGATCAAAGTTCAAGCCACTCGCTTTCTTCGTCACTCAAAACCCCTGTCATAAGTAGAACGCCCACACCAACAGGCACAACTATTCCAACGGCAGTTTCTCCATTTTCTCACCAAAGACCATTACAACACTTCCGAAGAATCACCTCCTACAACTCCACGTCTCCATCCAATTCTGTATGCAGTGCTGTCAATGGCAGTTGCACGAATCTGAATAATTCAAATGATAATATCAACAATATAGCACCGGGCACCCAGAGAAAGAAGAGCATCAATACATTGGCTTTAAATATACCCATTGCTGACCATCTTGGATCGACCACCCCAGAATCCGAAGCAAATGGACTCGTATCAAGCATAGCATCGAAGGGAGACTACGATTTCTTATTAGAAGATGACGATGATGATGGTGATGACACAACCGCCACTACCCTCGCCGCAACTGGTATTGCTAATAATAGTAACATCAGACACAACACAGATAAACCAAAGAAAACTAATAAGAACATCCCAGTACTGCCATTTGAAAAGCCAACGAGGAGAATGAACAGCATAGACTTGCATAACAGTGCCAATGGTCCATTTTCAGTATCACAGATGTCATTCCATTCGCCATCAAACTCGCTGTCTTCAAAGCCTCTGTCGCCCTCATTCTCTGCTCCTATAGGCACAAACTATTCATCTGAAATCAAGCCACAGACGATAATGCACTCCTTTGACGAATCAAGGATAGACGAATCCAATAACGATAATTTCAAATTTGCATATCCAAATGGTCCAATTTGTGTTTTAGAGCCTAACCTTTATTTATACTCGGAACCGACATTTGAAGAAATCACCGACTTCGATGTGATCATCAACGTTGCACAGGAAATTAAGGATTTCTCCAGTCAAGTTGACGAAATCAATAGACTTACAGAAACTTCCTCTCTGCTATCAACATCTTCAATCTCTTCACCAATTGCAACAACATCCAACGCCAACCGGTTTGAAGACTTTGAAAAGATTTCAATAGACTCCGAAAATAGAGAAAAATTGACACTCACTAAGAAGAACAAGAAGAATATCGAATATTATTTCATACCATGGACACATACCTCAAGATTGACCACGGATTTCCCATATTTGACATCACTCATTGACAAGTCATTGAAAGCCCACAAGAAAGTGCTTATCCACTGTCAATGCGGTGTGAGTCGTTCTGCGTCGTTGATCATGGCCTACTTCATGAAAGTGTTTGGAGGCGGCTACAATGACGCATACATGAGATTGAAGAACATTGTTCCACAGATCAGTCCAAATCTTAGCTTAATTTACGAATTGATAGAATGGGGAGAATGGTTGGAAAAGGGCCAACCTGATCAATAACAGCAGCCATGCAGCCGCCCTTGCATGTTGTCGTATACACACGTTTATATAC
>JAJMLU010000257.1:67661-87892 GCA_030569835.1 Pichia sp. NRRL Y-27261
ACACACGAACGACGAAGCGTAAAGTGTAGATGTAGTTAATGTAGTTAATCTAGAATGCAGAGCAAACCTCCAGGCTCCAGGCTCCAGAGCCTCGACACCACTCACCAGCCACCGCTCATTGTCCTCGCCCGCAGAATCGAAAATCTTCAGCTTCGCTGCGCAAAAAGTCAAGCGGCCCCAGCTGCTACAACCAGGAGCTGAGCTCAGCTCTTCTTTCCCACCAGGAGCCACCGTCTTCTTTGCCTTTGGGCTCCCCAACACACCACCAAGAGCACAGACACCACCACCAGCCATGTCAGGTGACCCATACAGACGGCAAAGAGGCCATCCACCCCACAACGGCCAGCAGGGCGGTGCCAACAACGGGGGAGGCTACTACAATAATAGAGTTCCTAATTCTCAATACCCTATGAACAACCACAACTACAACCGTCATTCAGGCTACAGGGGCGGCCAGTATAACCACGGCTACAACAACCAATATGATTCTCGCCATAACCCATACCCACACCCAGGCTCTCGATATAACTCCCAGCATGCTGCATACTCGAGTAATAATAACATGAATGGAAATGGTGCAAATTCAACCTCACCACGTCATTCATTCTCTTCATCTGGTCCATACGGCAATGCATACACATCACCATCTGCTGCATCATCCAGAGCACACGAATCGAATTCAGGGATACCACCATCGTCATCGTCATCAAGTTCAAATAGTGAAGAGAAGTCTAAAAGTAGAGAAAATCCATTTGTTAAAAATGCACAATTGTTGAGTAGTAGACGAAGTAAGGAAAGCCATTCAACTCCATCCTCTACACACTCAAACAACCACACATATCCACAACCTTCCTCCCACTCCACATCCTTACCCACACATGCAAATTCAAAGCCCCTTTCAACGGATAATTCCACGTCTACCCCATCTACAAACCTTGATGAAAAATTGAAGAAGAAACCATTGGATATCAATAGTTTGCAACCAATGAAAAAGAAAAAGAGAGTCGAAGAAGTCAACGTGCCGTCAAAGAGCGATCTTAAGCACAAACTTAAATCTGAATCCAAGCAAGAAATCAAAGCTGAGCCTGAAAGTCTCAAAGAAAAGGAAACTAAGGAACCAGAAAAGGCCGTACCGGTTGATGTAAAGGTGAAAGAACCATTGAAGGAAGACAGGGTTGAGAAAGCAGAAATACCCGACAAGAAGAAGGAAATCGTTGAGAATGTAGAGAAGAAGGAAGAAACCCCTGAAGTTAAGGAAGACACCAAGATTGATGAGCCAATTGAAGTACCCGTTGAAGAAGAAAAGAAGGAACCAGTCAAAGAAGAATTTAAGGAACCAACTAAAGAAGCCGAAGAAGAATCAGATGACGAAGATGAACCAATCCATTCAAGATCAAGAAATGTGTCTGTTGATGTCTCTGATAAATCCATGGAACATGATTCTGAAGCTGAAACTGATATCGAAGATTCAATCCCCGTCCCATCGAGAAAGACTAGAAGATTACACCGTCTTTTGCAAACATCTTCATCTGCAGATGGTGAAGAAAAGACAGAATCCACATCTACCGCAGCCTCATCCAATAAAATCACCGTTGCTAAGAGAAATTCAAATACTACATCTACATCAAATTCTCGTTCCTCGAGATCACAATCTCCAAAGCAAAGAAAGACTTCAAGGGCTGGCCGTGATGCATCTGGACGTACACTATTACAAAGAATGTGTGCTAAGGGTAATTACGACGAAGCCAAGAGATTAATTGAAGAAGGCTCAAACATCAACGATGCTGATTTCGCAGGTATCACTCCTCTTCATGAAGCTGCACTTGAGGGATATTTTGAAATAACAGAACTATTACTTGATAATGGAGCTAACATTGATGTTCAAAGTGGCCAAATGGACAAAGATACTCCTTTAATCGACGCCGTTTCTAATTTACACTACAAAGTTGTTCAACTTTTGCTCAAGAGAGGTGCAAATCCAACCATACAAAATGCTCAAGGTGAAAACGCTCTCAATGCTTTAGAAAATGCAATCAAAGAACTTGATGACGAGGATGATGAAGATGAGGAAGTTTTGGAAGATTCGAAGAAGATCAGAAAGTTGTTGAATCAATACATGAAGAACATGGTAAATGATGCTGATAATGATGAACCAATCGTCAAATCCAAGAAAACACACGAAAGAACATACTCTAATTCAAGTGAAGACGATCAACATTCATATGCAAGCTTGAGAAAAGGTGGTTCTAATTCACTTCAAGAAAGAATCAGTGCCAATGATGTCACGTTTGTTCTCAACTATGTTTCAAGTATGAATGGTAAGAAAATCCCACCTGAATCATTACTGCTTGCATCTAAGCTGGGATTCCCGGATATTGCAAGTTTGTTGATTGCTTTTGGTGCTGATATCAACTTCAAAGATAAGAAGGGATTTACCCCATTGATTCTCGCTGTTGGCAAAGGCCATTTAGAAATGGTTAAATTGTTATTGTCCAATCAAGCTAATGTAACTTTGAAAGATAACAAGGGTAGAACTGCTTTGGATATTTTGAAAGAAAATGATTTGGCTGATTCTGAAGAATACAAGTTGATTTCCGCTAAGATGGCTGATATGAAAGATAATATGGATGTTGATGCCAAGGATGATGGTTATGATGAAGATGCTATTCTGGATGATGAAGATGATGAAGACGAAGACGAAGATGATGGTGATGAAACTTTCCACGGATCTAGTCCCGAAAAGAAAAGACCTACAACTAAAAAGAGAAAGTCAATTACCGAAGAAGACGATGAAGATGAAGATATGGAAGATGACATCGAAGAAGAACCTCGCCATGTTGCTAAGAGGCAAAAGATATCTGAAAATGTTACTGCTTCTCCATCTCCTTCACCATCCCCATCTGTTAAGAAGTCTGTTCACAAGCAAAAGAAGAAGCACGAAGAAGAAGTTGAAGAAAAAAAGACTCCTGCTCCACCAACTGCTGAAGAAATTGAAGCTCAAAGATTAAGAGAAATCGAAGCACAAAAGGCAAGAGAAGCACTTGAACAACAAAGATCCGAAAGAAAGAAGTTAAAACAACAGGAGATCGCTAAGAGAATTGATGCTTTTGAAAAACAACGTGAAGAGGAAAAGAAGGCTTTAGAAAGGGAAACCTTAGAAAAGAAGCGTAAAGAAGAAGAAGAGCAAAACAAGATTTTGTTAGAGCAAGAGAAGAGCAGAAAGAAGGAAGAAGTTAAGTATGCCATTGAAAAGAGAAAGTTGATCCGAAGTTACTATCCTCTTGGTTTGAAGAATGCTGTTTTCGATGGTGAATTATCCAAGGAAGAAATCGAGAAATATTTACCACTTTATGTTTTTAAGATTGGCGATGAAGATTATTTGATCGATTTACAACTGAACTTGGTCTTAGGTGTTGAAAACTTATACTCCAAGTATCCTCAATTGGAAAAGAAGAGAGCCAGATTTGAAGAAAAGAAGAACCTGTGGAACTTCTTGTGGCCTTTAATTGGTTCATTCACCAACAAGGACATTCCTATCGATCAATTACAAACTCGTTACAAGACAGAAGGTGAGAACTTTAAAGAATTAGTGATCAACTGGATCAAGTTAGATGATTTCAAGAAGCTAATCTCGACTAACGAAGAATTATCCATCGTTAATGAATGCATCCAACGTATTGGATACTGTCGTGCTGCTTCATCTTCTGACAAGGACAAATCTGCGATTAGCAGTGCTGCCAGTACTCCAATATCTGTCAGCGACAGCAAAGACATCATTGATTTAGAATCTACAACAGTCAAGACCAATACTTCAAACTTCCCTCTCAGATTCGGTAAGAGAACTAGAACCGCCCTCAAGACGATGAACAAACCATTATGGTAGGGGCCAATGCTATTATTTATTAAATTAGATGTAATGTAATGTATAATCCTATATATAGTCAAACCTGTACAGTATGATGATTCAATCAAAGTGTAGATCTAAGCGCTAAGGGCTGAAGCTTAAGGCTCAATTGTCAAGAGTCGAAAATAGAAGTCAGAAGTCAGAGAGTGCGATTTTGATGCTGCTTTTACAACAAAGCCACTGTCGCGGTGCAGAGATGTGTCGCTGGTTTTTTGGGAAAGTCGAGAATGAGCAATGCGGAATGAGCGACACATCAAATTGCCAATTTGCAACGAGAATCAGAGAAGACGATGTGGCAAGTGGCCAAGGGTTGTACGAGAGTTCGTGTGTCCCCGCTAGACACAGAGAAGATCCTTTGCAAAGCTACGAGCAGTGTTCAACAGGCGTTTAATAGCTAGTTACGTATTCCAACAAAACATAGTTGAAAAGACAACATTGGCGATCTATTTTAAGAGGCACAATAGAGTCGAATTCGTTACCGGTATAAATCAGTCATAAGAAGAAGTACAAGAGCCAATTTTTCGAATCTGAGATCAACAGGTGAATCGATAAGATCATTGGGCTTTTCATAGGGATCATATTAATGAATATAATAAGATGAATCTTGCAACTCAATTCCAACAATCAACGGGCACACCGAATGTGCCTGCATCTGGGGTTGCAGCATCACCTCAACAAGCATCTGCACAATTCAGCAATTCACAACAATATTTATTACAACAACAACGCCAACTACAGCAACAACAGCAACAACAGCAACAACAATCGCAACAACAGCCGCAATTTTTTGAAAACAGCAACAGTTTAGAACAACAATTAAGCCAAGGTCAAACAAACGAAGGAGGCTTGAATCCTTCTAAGTTATTATCACAAAACAACAATTTCCCATCGAACTTCAGAGCTGCTGCTATTGCAGCTGCGGCATCTGCAGTGAACAACGGTGTTAATAACGGTCAACAAAACAACCCACAAACTTCCCAACAATTGCATAATTTACAACTTCAACTTCAACAACTTCAATTACAACAACAATTGCAACAGTTACAACAACAAAAGCAAGGTGTTAGTATACAGCAACAAAATGCCAATACTAACTCTGCATCACAACAACCTACCAATGCCAATCAAGCAGCAGGTAATTCGAATGTTACCCAAAACCAACTTGCACAACAATTATTAGTTCAACAATTACAAAACCAATATGCGGCACAACAACATATGACACCACAAATGCAACCATCCCAATTGGTTCAATCTATAAACCAAACTACTATGTATGATGTTGATTACAAGGATATTCCTGTTGATCAGGTTATTAGTAGCTCTGTTCATTGGCAACATCAAACACAGTTAGTTGGTGTATCTAGACAATCCAATGTATCTCATTTTTATGCTAGACAAGCGGCAAGTTCATCAAGAAAAAACCAACAACAGCAGCAACCTCAAGCCGGTGAGAACTCTTCTACATCTGGTGGTAATACTTTGATTGATATTACTAAGAATTTATTGACCAGTGTTATCAAACAACAAGAGATTGCCAATGCACAAGCTGCAATTCAAGCACAAGAAGCTAAAGGCGGTGTTAGTACTCCTACACTGTCCAATGCTGTGATTGCTAGAAAGACAGGTAGTATTGAAGTCGATGCCGTTGATGAAGAAGAAGAGGATCAAAGAATCAGAATTAAGGAAAACAATACTCAATTATGGACAGGATTAGATTTGAGTGGACAAATGATGAAATCATTATCAGACAAACTATTTAGATATGAATTTTTGAGAAGATTATACATCAATGGTAATTCTCTCGTTACTTTACCTAAATCCATCGGTACATTGAAGAGTTTAAGAGTGTTAGATTTATCAAGCAATAAGTTGAGTGTATTACCAGATCAATTAGGTATGTTATTCAATTTAAGATATTTGTATTTATTCGATAACGATCTTAAAGAGATCCCAGATCAATTTGGTAATTTAGTTTCCTTAGAATTTCTTGGTATTGAAGGTAATTTGAATTTAAACAAGGATACCATTTCCATTATTGCCAAGAAGGGTACCAGAGGATTAATCATTCATCTTAGAGATGAATGTATTAAGGTCAAGGCACCAGATGCTAGAAAATGGATTTCCATTGGAGATGATGGTGAACCAATGACCAAGGAAGAAGAAATGACGCCAGTTACTGAAGTTGATTTACATTCTAAGGAAAGTAACTCTTTCACATTGATGAGTTACAATACTTTATGTCAACATTATGCCACTCCGAAGATGTATAAATATACACCATCTTGGGCCTTGAATTGGGAATACAGACGTGAGAAGTTGAGAGAAGAGATTTCCCTTTATTCCACCAACATTGTTTGTTTACAAGAAGTTGAAAGTAGAACCTATGAAGAATACTGGGTTCCATTTATGTTGAGTAAGGGATACCATGGTATTTTCCATTGTAAGAGTCGTGCCAAGACTATGAATGAAAAGGGTGCCAAGAGAGTTGATGGTTGTGCTACATTTTACCAGAGTGATGTTTTTGAATTAATCGATAAGAGAATTCTTGAATATGGTAGATTAGTTATCAGTCAAGACAAATTCAAGAAGACTGACGATATTTTCAACAGATTTATGAATAAGGATAACATTGCCTCTGTTAGTATATTACAACACATCAGTAGTGGCAAGAAGCTGATTATTGCGAATACCCATTTACATTGGGATCCCGAATATAATGATGTTAAGGCCATGCAAGTTGCTGTTTTATTAGAAGAATTACAAGGTGTCAGCAAGAAGTATATCAACAGTAGAGATGATGTCAACAAGATTCCTTTGATTATTTGTGGTGATTTCAATTCTCAGACCAATTCTGCTGTTTATCAATTCTTCTCACAGGGTGTTTCTAAGGATCATTATGATTTGAAGGATCGTGATTACGGTAAGTATACTACTGAAGGGTTATCCCATCCATTCCATTTGCGTAGTGCATATGATATTATCGGTGAGCTACCATTTACCAATTTCACACCTACATTCACTGAAGTGATTGATTATATCTGGTACTCCACAGCTACGTTGAGTGTCAAGGGATTGATTGGGGAAGTGGACAAGAAGTATACCGACCAATTGATTGGATTCCCTACTGCTTTCTGTCCATCTGATCACATTTCATTGGTCAGTAAGTTTGAGTTCAAGAAGCAAGCCAGTGGCAAGAGGATCAAGGCCGACTTTGGTAACGGTGGGTCTAGAAAGACGTGAATGAGAGTAGACGACGACGACTACGAAGAAGAAGGAGAAGAAGAAGAAGGTGTGTATAGTGTAAATAATGAAGTTATGTACTATAATTAATACTAGTTTTTGAATTTTAAGTTTTGAAAGGTGATTGGCCGGTGTGGATACGTCGGAGAACGAGAGGAGACACGGAAGACGATCGAGACACGGAAGACGGAGAACGGAGATCTGGGAGCAGCAGCAGCTGATGCACAATGGCCGCTAGCGATAGGGTGTAGGATGTGGAATAAATGAAATAAATGTCGCAGAAACGCAGACATCGAGGTGTAGGACCCCTATTAGCCACTGGGGCATCTCGTTTTGCACCCCCTGTTTCCGGGAAATAACGGGGATAATCAGGTAAGGCCTTTCTCCGGCCCCCGGCGGGTCGTTCTGGCGGCGTCGATCGACGCGGGGAGGGGGGTTGGCAATGCGGCTGGCGCGATACGCGGGCCCCGCAGCGCCCTCGAGCGCCCCCGCACGCTCGCTGGGGGGCAAAGCCGAAAAGCGGAGAAGTGCGAGCACAAACGACCGGCAGCCGGCGCACCCCCAATTCCGGAGCTAATTCTGCTGTCAACAGCGGGGCTGCAGGGTAAAATTCTTCTTATTCTTCCTTCCCTCTGCCCCTCCTGACGTAGTCGATCTATTTCTTTGCCGTCTGCAACACCTTTTCCCACTCCCACCACAGAGACCAATGCTCCCTCCCCAGAGGCCCGTCCTTCTTCCTCTCGTCCTTTTCCTCTTCCTTCTTCTGCTTCTGCTTCCCCTCCTCCTCTCGTCCACACCCCCTGCTCTTCTCTCGGACATCCGACGCTTTCTCTGCTGCCACCACCCATCTACCTCTCACACCCCCTGTTCTTATCAACAACCGTTATCATCATCAACTACAACAACAGCTGAAACACTAGAAACAACAATGACAACCGCCGTAGCTTCCTCTGCAACCGCTGCTCTCGTGTCCACACTCACGAAGTCCATCCAGAAGCCTCTCGTGTCCTCTCTCCTTCACGACATACCCTTACCAACCCTCTCATACTACAACGACTACAGTCAAGCGACCAGCTATCCTTACTTTTTCAACAACATCGTCAACACTGCAAACACCTCTGCCGCTCTCTCCTCAAACACCATTCTCCACGACAGAGACTGGATCAACCTCAGCAACGTCTCAGATGCTTCGAAAACATGCACCATCTCCTCATACAACATCCTCTCCAGACACTACCTCTGGGAAAGTCTCTACAACTACTTGCCTTTAGATTCCACCAACTGGCACCAAAGATTCAACAGACTGAACCAAAACTTCAACGATTTGTCTGAAATCTCGGACATCATGTGCTTTCAAGAGATGGAATACCAAGTTTACAAGGACTACTGGAACGACAAATTCAAATCTCTCGGTTTCGATTCCATCTACCAAAAGAAACCAAAGCCAGGATACTGGAAAAAATCATCAAATATGATGGATGGTGTGGCTATCGTTTACAACAACTCAAAGTTCGAATTATTAAACTACGAAAAAATCAACTTTGCCAGTTACTTTAAACACTCTTCCATGTTTGACCAAACTTTAGACACCCAATCAAGATTGAATATCAGAAACACAGTTGCGATCATCGCCGTCTTGAAACACAAAGCAACAGGTCAAATCATCTTTGCTTCAAATACCCATCTCTATTGGTCTCCAAAGCACGACGATGTGAAATTGATGCAAACTTATCTATTATCTACCCTCATCAAAAACTCAATTATGAGACATTACAAAATCTCACTTGAAGACGTTGACGCTCTTATTAAGTCTAAAAATGGTCCAAATATCGTCATGGTTGGTGACTTCAACTCAAACCCTACCTCAATGGTCTACAAGTACATGTTAGATGGTGCAATCGACAGAACTTCAGAAGCAAAATTCACCCAAGATTACGGCGCTTCTTTCAACGGTTCAATCAACAACTGTTTAGGTACTTTCAAGTCTCCATACACCGACTTATACAAGGAGGGCGTCTTCACAAAGACAACTTTCACTCCATCCTACAAAGACGTCATCGACTACATTTGGTTTGCCGACGATAACACCAACTTCAAATTCACTAAAGTCTTAGGTGACATCAGTGAAAACTATTTGAAGGATTTCGAAGGCTTCCCAAATAAGGATTTCCCAAGTGATCACATTCCAATTGTCTCTCAAATCGAATTCAAGTGATTTCTCCATTTCACCGACTCATACACACATACACACACTCCGCAATCATACCATCATTCATTCTATTTTTTCACACTTAACGACTAACTTTTTTTTTAACGAAATTGGGAACAGGTTTTCATCTTATCTTTGGTTTTTTCTTACCCTTTTTTCTTACCTTACTTTATTCTTTATTTTACCTTACTTATTCATACTATCTTATTTATTTTATTCTCATTCTTACCTGTAACGACATCTACTATTCTTAGAACTATATAAACTAAATCATTATAAACAATAACCATAAAACCTAAAAAATAACTCCCTGACGCTACACAGTGCGATACCATTTTTCTCTCACTAGCCAATAAAATTTCGCCTATTACTACAGCCCCTGTACTCTCTACTTATCCTTGCACGATCTGATACTACTCCGAGCACCAAACACACAACGGCCATGTCTCAGAGTAGACACTTCACAAGACGGAAAGTTACAACGATCATCAAGGACACGGCGTCCTTCAGTTCCGAAATATCCGGCCTCAACATAGACATAAAACCCAAGTTAGAACCAGTACCGCCGCCAAAACCAACGCCATCGACGACTAAAGCCAAAGTCACCAAACCGAAGAAAAGGGTCATACCACACATCAAACTAGAACCTGAAGATGAAACCATCCAACCGAAAACACCCATTCCGGCCAATTTCTTCCCCATGTACAACAAAATCAAGGAAATGCGGAAACTTATAATAACGCCCGTTGATTTAGTTGGTTGTGTTCGAATTCCACTTGTTCTAAAGTACATCACGCAAGAATACAACAAATCTCCATCCACATTCGAGCCGATACCGCTGGCGGCCTTGACGGACTTACAACCACAAATAGACGAGTTTAAAGTAGAGTCTGCAAATGATAGATACCAATTATTAGTCACTTTGATGTTCTCTTCTCAGACTAAAGACGAGGTGAATTACGCAGTGATGCAGAACCTACATCTTTTTTACTTGCGTAAGGGATACCCTGAAGGATTGTGCATGAAGGGGATAGTCGCCACTTCAGAATCCGAAATAGACTCATTGATATACCAAGTGGGATTTCATAAACGGAAATCGGCATATTTGTTAGAAACGACACAGACATTAATCGATCAATTTAACAGCGATGTTCCTGATCGAATTGACGAGTTGGTCAATTTGAAAGGAATAGGATACAAAATGGGGAACTTGATCTTACAGGGGGCGTGGAACATAACGACAGGAATCAGCGTCGATACGCATATGGCTAGAATGTGTAATTTATACGGATGGTATACAAAGGATAAAAATCCAGAGAATATCAGAAAGTATTTGGAAAATATGTTGGTCGATCATAAGGAACTGTGGAATGAAATCAACCCCGTGCTTGTTGGGTTTGGTCAGAGTGTTTGCACGCCTACGTCGAGAAGATGCGATTTGTGTCTGTTGTCTTCGATAAACGATAAAAACAACGTTGTTTGTCCTGCAATCGATAAACGACTACTATTACGTGTGAAAAACGGCGTGGATAACGACGAACGTAAAATCAGAGGTGATTTGGCTAAGTTGATTGATTATAAAAATAGTTAGTCGTAGTTGTATCATTAAATTTATTTACATTATTATAGACATTTCTAAACAGGTTTAATCTCGATTTCAGAAGATATACTTATGAATTGATCTTGCCAAACTAAAGGTAGGGAATATTTCAAATTACCACGTAAAATGATCTTGCATTTAGAATTCAGAATCTTTAACCATTGAGTGTGCGATAATTCTTTACCATGATAAACAAAATTCTTACCAGGTTGATATAGCTTCAATTGTGCTCTTGAATTAATCGGCTTGACCTTAGTAGAGTCCTTCCATTTGTTCCAGACCTCAGACCACGTCGATAAGTTCAACAGACCGGTGAATTTCAATGGCGTTAAGAACTTATTAGAATTTCCTAACAGAATAGTGATATCCGTATTGGCAATGATATCATCTTCTTCAGACAAATTGGCCTCATCGGTAACTAAAAACACATCCAAATCCAAATCCCAAATATTCACATCCTGGAAATTAGTATTCGACGCTTGAGACTTGATGTCGAGTAACAGGATCTCATCACTCACCAACACATTATCCAAATCAACGACTTCAAAATTCATCAATGTATTATCAAAATTCTTCAAAATGATAATCTTTAACAATGAACACAGAATCAGCAGTAAAACAAAAATGTAAATACTAGTCAAGATGAATTTCAAAAACATATTTTGTCTATAATACATCGATTTATAATCATGTGGAGAATTATTACCATCACGCAAATTGCTGTTTGGTGAATTGTATTCATCAGTTGGATCATAATATGGATACTTCACCCCATTCGTGTTGATACTTCCATAATTTCCATATCTTTGATTCAAGAGGTGCGTTTCGTTATTATTTCTGATTTGCTTCTTCATATTTCCCATTTTGCCGTTATTATTTGGAAATCCATTGTTTTTCATCTTGTTGTTGTTTCTCATCAAGTGATCTAATGGATGTTGATATTTTAAATCATATTTTCCCTTCATGATATCCCTCTTTCTGTATGGTTTCGCTAGGAAAGATTCCGCATCAGTCAGTCCAGAATGCTCATGAATATCATGCATATCAACAACATCTTCAAGATCACCAACAACTACATCATCATCTTCATCAAGTGAATTTTCTTCAACGACTTCTTCATCCAATCCATTATGTTGATATCCATCACCATTCTCATAATATTCATTATCCAAATTATTTCTTAACTTCTTGTTCATCTTGTTATATCCTGTATTGTGCACACTTGTGTTGTTACTAGTATTGGTGTTGTAATTGTTAAATATCTTTTGTGAAACTTGTCTAACCTTAGAGTATGTTGGAGAAACAGAGAGATTACTAGGGTAATACGGTTGTCTTTTCATACTTGGGGATCTATTTCCAGTGCCATTAAGATAATAAGGCCCATCATTGGATGTAACCACAGTTGAAATCGATTGACTATCCAAAAAATCTAATTCGTTATGATGATTGTTGACAATGTTATTATTATTCTGCGCTGGATAATTTTGATAGTTTTCTTTAATTATTGGGTTATTCAAGAACACCCCGTTGGAAAGCTTGCGGTGTAATTTATGGTCATTTAAACTCATAATATCAACTGAGTTCATATCGTTATAAATGAAAGATTCTGTATCTTCTTTGTTATTATTATTCTGGTTATTCACGGTATGGTTATGAATGTTGTTAAGTTTTTGATACTGATGTGTATTATAATGATATTCTGGGTTGTTAGAATAAACTGACTGTTGGTAAACGGAATGCGTGTCTTCTCTACCATGCATATCCACCGGAGAAAGTATTCGTAATCCATCAGTGACATTATTATTGTTATTGAGTCGTATGTCATCATAATCTTGTGTGCTGTATGCATCCGTGTAAGCTGTTTGTAAAGTATTGATACTTCCACTCTTCTGTATTATGCTATTCAGGTTATTCACAGCTAAAGACGATCCATTAAGATTTGTAGGCGGTATCACTGCAGATGCTGAAATATTATTAAATAAGGCGTCTTTGGATTTCTTACTCGACTTACTATTTTCAATCAACTCACTCTTTAAATTGGCATTCTTAATACTTGTTTCTCTATCGTTGTTGTTTGCGTTTTGTGATATGAACGTTAATGATGGGAATCTTGTTGGTTGGACTTTTGTTTTGAAAGTGTTTGTTGTTGAATTATCGGAATTATCATGAGATATTGTGGCACATCTGTCTTTAGCAGTTTCTATATGTTGTTCTCGTACTGTAGACAATGATGCAGATGATGAATCCAACGACTGGGAATGCGATAGTGACGGCGATGCCATGATATGTAGTGTACGTTGTTTTCTTTTTGTTGTGTATGTTTATCCCTCTTTGAAGATAATGCAAGTAAGGGAGTGTTGATGCAAATATATCGGGGTGGCTGGTTTTTTCTTTGAATACAACACCAAACTTGTTTGTCTTGTATCGATGATGTTCTTAATATGACTGCTTTGTAGAAATTGGATTGCTTTTTAGCGCAGACTATATGCAACCTCTTCAGATATGTTGTGTGCTTGTATTTACATACAAAAAAGCCGTTCAATTCATGTTGGGTTCTTAGCGATGAACGTTGAAATCTTTACGCACACCGCCACCGCACCGCCACATTTACTGCCGCAGTGCCAAGGGTTAACGGTCAAGGGTCGTATAAAAAGCAAAAAAAATACCTAGATTAGACAAAGTTATACAATTTTATAAGAGAGTAGCCATATTCCAATCCACAACAAGTTGATCTAAAACACAGAGTGATCGTTTTGCCCATAGATTGGATGCAGAAATGTGCACAAGACTGTTCTTTAGATGGTGGAACATGTTAATGGAGGAATTTCTAATTTGAGCCTCACTTTCTTGGGTACCATCGACGGTCATCTGTGGATACTTGATGAAGAACAGAAAGACCATCGCTGCTGTACAGATCATATCGGGTGTACTGAATTCAAAACTATGAAAACCAAAACTTTTCGCATACAAAGATGCCAATTTGCTGATGTTCATAGCACTGTCATAACAAATCTTTTTATGCAAAGAAATTTCCTCTTCACTGAACTGTTGTGGCATTTCAAACCTCCGAATGAAAAACACACGGTGCAGTAAAATTTTTATATATTGAAACTTGATTTGGAAAACGAAAACACCGGGTGAAATGGTTCCTCTGTTTTGGTACAGTGTAACAGAAGAAAACGTAAGATATTCCGGGAATGTATTCTCGAATTGGAAAAGTTCAATGTTGGCCTTATTGACAATAAATTCCAATTCTGACGGAATAGATGGTTTGAAACACAAGTAAATATGATCGAGAGGTTTGGACGTGATGATCCATAATTCAATCGAATAGGTGATCAAGGAGAAACATCTAGTGTACATCTTTGGTGAATTTTCGACATCTGGGACTTGATATGGATTCAGCCACTGAACATAATCAGGAACACCAATTTCACTAGGAACCATACTAATGATGGAATCTGGTTTTAGAAACACAGGCCTACCAAGCATGTTGTTCAATGTTCTCTCAAGCAAATACATAGCCCAGAACGTTATTCTTCTTAATTCAATCTCCTCTTGGGAGAAAAATTCACTATTCAACACGACTTGATCACCAATATTTAAACCTAATGAATATGCCGTACTTATACCAGCACCACTGAAATACAGAGCCAATGAATCCTCATTTAGAAAGACATAGAATATAGATAACAATCCACACGTTTGCACTGTCGAAATAAGCGGATTGCATATTTCTGCTTCCAACAGTCTTCTAGCTCTCATTGCATATTGGTTGGCTATTAGAAACTTATTATCGTTGTCTGTGTTTGAATCGAAAATAGTTCCGATTGCAAGCATGACATTTTGTAAACTCTTCGTAAGAAAATTAGGATTTCTTTGACAATCCGGTAAGTTTAGTTGTTGATAGAACATATCTCTCCAGACAAAAACTAGTGTACAGTTTTGATAGGCAAAATAGAGATTGTACAGGTGGTTTTCTAAATCTGGATTTGTACCCAATTCAAACAATTCAAATTTTTCAGTATTGACTATAAGATACCTTGTGTTAATCAGCGGTTTATCACTCATAACAAACGAAACAGTAGATCTAGGTCCATAATATCTATAGCTTTTACCATCAGATGCTTTAATTTTACCCGAATAGTCCAGAAGTTCATTAATACTGTTCACTCTTTCGTGACTTGAAGATTGTTTATTCTTGTTCAGATCAACTTCAACTACTGTATTATCCTCGGTTATAGCAAGTATGTTTTCGTATTTCTCCAACTTAGTTTCTAAATTTTTAATATGTTTCTTTAATGAATCAACATAATTGTTCGTATATGGCCTTCTCTTATCCTGATTGTATAGATATTTACACTCTTTAACACCATTATCTAAACAAGCCTGACATATTGGTTTACCACCATCACATTTCTTCTTTCTTTCTCTGCATCTGACGCAAGCCAGCCTCGTTCTTTTAGCATTCAAATCACTTTCTTTACTCATTGTTGCTTATTATTGTCAATATACCGCTCAGAATATTACCTATAACATAACCGTTTAGAATAAAGGAAAAGCATAACCAGGGACTGAAGTGCACCGGGAAGTGTCTAGCCGACCCCACCTCGGGTTTCCTGATTTTTCTCGTCCGATAAAGGAATCGGAGCGGGTACTCACTTACCGACGCTGGGCCTCAACGGGGAAACACTTAACGGCTTTGAATACCGGATGATTCCCGTATGCCACCCTTGAAGAGTTGGAATATAAAAGGAGGACATATACCCCAACGACAAAATATTAGTGAAACGATGCAGTACTTTAACATGTGTTGACTTTCTTCATATCTATTCTACAAAACAGCCATACACAAATGAGTTTACCAGTTACCAAGGTCGCCGCATGCCATATTGCACCAGTTTGGTTAGATACCAAAGCTACTATTCAAAAAGCTATTGAATGGATTAGAGAAGCTCACTCCAATGGTGCCCAATTAGTATGTTTCCCAGAAACATTTGTCCCATGTTACCCTTCATGGACTGCATTAAAGGCGCCAGTCGACAATCACGAATTATTCCATAAATTATGCGATGAATCAATTTATGTTGATGGTCCAGAAATTATGGCAATCCAACAAGTTTGTCTTGAGTTAGGTATTATTGTTTGTTTAGGTTTCAACGAAAAATCTAGATTCAGCGTTGGTTGTTTATGGAATTCCTATGTCTTAATCGGCGATGATGGTTCCATTATGGCACACCACAGAAAGATTATGCCAACTTATTTAGAAAAGTTAATTTGGGCTCCTGGTGATGGTGCCGGTTTAACAGTTTGTGATACAAAGATCGGTAAAATCGGTGCCTTGATTTGTGGTGAAAATACTAATCCATTAGCTAAGTACACTCTTATTGGTCAAGGTGAACAAATCCATCTTTCCTTATGGCCTGCTTACTCAATCACCAGAAGGCCAGGTGATGGTGTCAATTATGATTTAGATCATGCAACAAAGATCAGAACTGCATGTCAAGCTTTTGAAGCAAAAACTTTCACTGTTGTTTGTTCTAATTTCTTTGATGAATCTGCAAGAGAATTCTTTAAGAAGGATGATCCGGGTAATGCCGACTGTTATGATAACATTGCACAATGTTCAACTTTATTTATGGATCCAAGTGGTACACAAATCGGTGATTCGTTAAAGGATAAGGAAGGTATTGCATACTGTACATTTGACTTAAACAAGATTGTCGAATTGAAACAAATTCAAGATTTAGCAGGCTACTATCAAAGATATGACATCTTCAAGTTATCAGTTGACAGAACACCAGCGGTTCCAGTCAGATTCCTCGAAGACCCAGCAACCGCTTTGACATATCCAAAACCTGTAAAGAAAGAGAATATCTAATCTCTTTTAAAAGATCACTCTGTAACTTATGTAAATTTATATTATAATGTTTACTCACCAAATAGTTTTATTCCAACTATGCATATGTAAATGGCCAATATAGACCTGAAGGTATTATACAAAAGGCAAAATCTTATACAAAATGTTAATGTATTATTTTTTTAATGTTTTAAAATTGTTTTATTTTTTTTCTTTTTCTGTTTCTATTTCAAAGACATATGCTCAAAATCATCAGATGCAGTTTGGAGACTTTGCATCAAAACTGAATTTCTCCTACTTGGAAACGGATCCAACGCTGGAGATTTAGGGGAATTTGTCACACTGCCACTAACCAAACGTCTCTTACAATTAATCATCGGATTCCAAATCGACGAAATCGACGAACCACCGTCATCACTCAAATATTCTTCGACATCAGTTGAACAATCGTCATAATTTCCCATTTTCCTTTTCCTTGATTGCCTAATTGTATCAAAAGGATTCAATAATAATGAATGAGTTGATGAGTTTTTACTTTCAACTTTACTCCTGATTGAATCATCATTATTATTAATATTGTTATTAGCTTTCCCATCATCGATTGTTTTTGCATTTGTCGTTGTTGTGAGTGCTGAGATGTTGGTGTTAGTTGGGGTTAACGAAGAAGCAGATGCTCTTCTCTTGAGTAGATTGATTCCCGTATTAGAAATACTATCTCGTCTACCGGTAGATTTATGACTTTCTGAATTTGTCAGCGAAGAACTTGATTTTCTTCTGTTAAAATTCCACGATTCATTTGCTTTGTTAATGATTTCAAACTTCTTCAAGTTATCATGATTGAGTAAATGTCTGGAGCTGTTTTTCATTGACAATAAAGAAGAATATGCGTTTTTAGAATTTAAAATCTCTTCTTCTTCCTTCATTGCTGTTGTAATCATCAATTCATGGTTCATCTCATCATCCAAGGGATACGATTCGATTTCCATATCGTTAGCTATTCGTTTGAATGCCTTCATTCTGGGTATAAGAGCTTTCCTCGATATGATTTTCTTGAAAATGTTGGGATTTGAACCAGCCTCTTTGTTGGTCGCTGATGTCATCGGCATAATCGGATTTTTGAGACTATTTATATTCTGTGTATGTTGTAGTTGTTGTTGTGATTGACCGTATTGCGATTGATGATCTCCATCATGGCCAACAAAAAATACATGGTTGCTGTTGTTGCTGTTGATACTTGATAATGTATTGTTTTCTATAGAGCCGTGTGATTGTTCTGGATTCAGGTTGTTCTTCAAAGAGAAAACATTAATAAAAGTGTTCTTCATACGTGAAGTATCCGTTCCATTTTGATAATGCGATGTGTTTGATGCGGATGATGAAGATGAGGAGGATGACGACGTCGATGCTATTTTCTGGCCGTTGTGGATATCGTTTCCATAACTGATACCATCATTGTTGTCGTTATCGTCTCGGAGTGCCGAATTTGATATCGTGCTGAGTGAAGAGGCTGCATGGGCCTTTGCAAACGTGAAGCCGTAGCTTTGGGAATGACCACCTTTGGGACTTTCACTCTCCATTCAGAACGGTGTCCTTGTCGGGGGTGGGATCTGGCAAGTACCTGGAACTTGGTAAAAGACAAGAACTGACAAAGACGAAACAAGAGACAAATTTTAAAACTGTCGCAAAAAAACTCGAACCGACTGTGACGAGAAAATTTCACCGAGGGAAAAAGTAGGTGTGAGCGCAGACAGGTTGTTAGGAAATTTTAGTGCAACTTTTGTGCTAACAACTTGTTTCCCAAAACACCAGTTTTTCAATACTTATTGGGAAATAAGTCGTGACGGGATATACTCCCCCCTTTTTTCAAATATAAATTTATTTATTGTTACATAGTAGTACTTTAGTTATTATACATGTGTGTTCTAATTAAAAACATCCTCCTGTTCAGCCTCAACATCGTCTGCTTCATCATCGCCGTCTGTAATCGTATTTTTCTCCAGATTATTGAATGCATCGAAATGAATAGGACGATGACGTTCGTGGAAGAATCCTAGAGGTTGGTCAATTTTCAAATTGTAGTCTTGTTCTTTATCCCATGAATTTGAAATGAATGCATAGTTCCAGATATCAGTTTCTGGAACAACGGTAAAACCTTTGAATTTTTCAGTCAAAATCAATGGAGTGTTAACTCTGTAATCCTCGGAATAATGAATTAATCGTTCAGTTTGTCCTAAATATTTAGCATACTTAACACCCCAACGTAAACCATTTTGTGTAACACGATTACTAGTGATAGTAACACTTCCACTATTAATAGCAACAGAAATAATCGACGCCTTTGGACTCCACTCATAATCATTCTTCATTCTTGCGTGATTGATAATTTCATAAACACCATCAACATCAGTTTCTTTACCCGTTGGAATTGTATGTATCCAACCTAATGGTTCAAGGTCTTCAATAAATTCGCATGCTGGTGGAGAGTCTGGAAGATTCACTTGGTGATGCTCACCTAATTGTGGAACCATAACGATACATTTGATTTCTTTAACTTGATCATTGTCAGCTGGTGACTTACCATAGATATAACCACCGACCTGTACTCTGGTGTCGCAACATGATAAGAAAGTCGACAAAATATTCTTTGGTAAAACAAATGCATAGCTCTCTTCATCGGCAAAATTACCAGTTGTAACAAAAACCTTACTCTTTGGTAACTCCAACATGCTTGACAAAATTGCCCTCTTTCTCCAACTTGATTTACTTTCAAACTTTTCTTGTTCATTATTAGTTGTCGTAACAGTGACAATTTCTTCACCATGAACATTTACAGTCTTCACCTTTGTAGAAATTTGTTGACCTTCTTCGTCATCATCTGTCTTTTTATCCATCGTAACCGCCTTGTTACCTTCAATTTCGGCAATTCTTTGATTTTGAACCGATGGGGCATCCATCTTTTGACCTAAAATGATATCTCTAATTTCGTTATCAGTTAATGCATCAAGATTAATACTATGCTTTTCAGAATAGTCAGACAAAATTAAATCTGCAAGTTGTGATTCGACATTTCTCCATTGATCAATATCTAACGTTGGCCATAGGTGATGTTCCTTTGTAGTGATATTACTGTTAGGTCTTAAAATCATCTTAGTCTTTTCTGCATTAATTTGTAAAGCTCTCATCAAAACAATCAGTCTGTTGAATGCAGTGAATGAAGAACAACTTTCTAACCAATCATCATAAATGTTGAATAATACCATTTGAGGTTCTTTAGCAGTATTAACTAAATCATTTAACTTATCGATCTTCAAAGCAGAATCAAATGGCAAGTGCAATTCTGTAGGTCTGAGAGAAATATTTGGGAAATCAAGCATATGAACTTCTAATGGATCTAAAATACCTTTAGATGTGATAA
>JAJMLU010000257.1:93029-120269 GCA_030569835.1 Pichia sp. NRRL Y-27261
AACAGGTTCTATAACTCTAGGTATCTCGTTGACAAATGTGATCGCACCACCTGTATGATACAGGATCTTGACTTCCTTCTCAGTTTCCCAAGGTTGTGGTATGTTTTCAAGTAGTTTCAGAAGTGCATGTGGCATATACTTAAGAGCACCTAACATAGCATATTTCTCTTTATCAAATGACTTTGAAGATAAATCACCTTGAATATTCATGATCTTACGAATGTGTTCAGGTGGCATTTCGAACTTGACATTGTGAACCTTCGAACCTTTTTGAACTTTCTTCTGTGTGAATCTATGCTTTTGCGAATCCAGCCATCTTTGTGATCTAGCCTTGAGAATATCCGGATCGATTCCTTTACCTTGTACTGGAGTTGCGTTAGATGATGATGGGGGAGGAGGCGGTGGGGCCGATGAACATGGCTTGGAAGGTGGAGGTGGGGCGTTCATTTTTGCAGATGGAGGTGGAGGTACTTGTTGTTGTCGTCCCACTGAAGGTGGAGGAGGTGGCGGTGGGAGTTTCACCTTCTTTCTAGCTGGTTCAGCATTATCATTTGATGTGGTTGTTGTTGCAGATTTGGATGCTGGTGGTGGAGGTGGAGGTCCTGCTGAGGGCCTCTTTGGGGGTCTGCTCGGTGGTGGAGGCATATCTATTTCCAATACCTCAATTGAATGTGCTCCTGTGGGTTGTTTCAAGGGAAACTTTAAATGTGCAGAGGTTAATGAAAAGAAGATATAGAGATGGAATCCTAAGAAAAAAAACACGAGGCAAACAATTCGCCTGGGATGAAAAGCTGAGCGCTGAGCACAAAAATGTGGTGAGCTTACGTAAGCCCACACACAACTGATCTTTTCCACCACTTTTAGACGGAAACAGGCGGAATCGATCAGCAATATGACAAGTCTACAAAAGATAAACCAAACAAAAGCAAAGAAGGTTGCAGATATTATTGTTCTTCAGGTTACTCTTCCACTCAGAAGACAGAATCTCCTTCCATAATGGTCGGGAAAAGACTGCCGATCAGCAGACAAGTCAGGAATGCCAACCCAGAATGACCGTCGAGTCAAACGTCAAACCAGTATGCTCCTTCTTGTAGTCTCAACGCAAAAACAAGAACCCTTACACCCACTCAACCCACTGAAGGGTGGAGTCAACCACCTTGTGTGGGGTCTGTGCTATAAATAATGCCCGGAAAGGGAGCACCTGTATCAGCCCCGACAGCAATGCTGGCCGGAGAGGCCTATTGGAAGGTTCCAGCTGGGAGCTGCCCGCGAGCGACGCTCCGCCAGCTAGCAAATTGTTTGTTACGTGTTGCCGTCGTCTTTTGTCTTTTTGTGATGTGTTGATCAGGGAGATGGTGTACCTTCCTTTGCTGCTGCAGAGGAAACCCTACCCATCACCGACACACTAACACGCAGATCCACAATGGCGACTGCAGAACCAACAAGCATAGATACACAGACCGTGCTTGACTCAACCGCCCTCTTCGAAAAGGCGTTGAACTCATGGTCTGCCATTGATCTATCCAGTCTCCAGAAGGAGTTGGATGCAAAGGCTTTAGAAATCCAGAACTACCAGAAGGAATCGTTGCTGGACAGAAAGGAGTTGGCAACGGCGACTAAGGATTTCAAGAAACTCGAGGATATCGACAAAGTTTCCCAATTCAACCAATTGTTAAAGTCGTATCAAAATGTCATTGATTCGATGAACAAGAAGAACAAAACTGTCGAAACTTTATTTTTCAAAGTTTACAGATCCATTGCCGAAGCTCCTGATCCAAAGCCATTATTGAAGTCCAGTTTGGAAAATATTGCCACTGGTACAGAACTTGATAAAGTCAAGGAAGAAAACAGAGTTTTAGAAGAAAAGTTACTCAAATTGGCAGATTATGACAAGCTGAAAGAACAAATCGAAAAGACAGAATCTCAGATGAAGGCCATCAACGAAGCCGAAATCAAGGCCAAAGAGAACGAATGGCAATCTTTACTTGAAGAAAAGGAGGCCAATTGGCAAAAAGACGAAAAGGACAAGGTTTTACAAATAGATGCATTGAGAAAACAAATCCAAGAACACGAATTGAACGAAAAGATGCTCAAGTTGAAGCTCAAGAAGAAGAGTGCAGCATTAGGTGAAGATGACGATGAAGACGACGATGTTGCGGCTGATGCTGAAACTGTCAAAACTACCGAATCCAGTGTCAATTCTGTCGAACTTGAAAATTTGAGAAACGATTTTGAGACTTCCCAAAAGAGAATCAAATCTTTAGAAAAGAGAAATGAAGAATTGAGACGTGAAGTCAGTTTGTCTAACTCCAATATTGCCATTGAAATCCAAAAGACAAAGAAGGAAGATAGTAAGCAAATAAGCAATCTTGAAGGTGAAAACTCTTTGTTAATTGCCAAATTAGAATACGAAAGAAAGGAAAGTAAGACCTTGAGAAGTGAAATCGATGCTTTAAAGATCAACTTCTCCAGAGACTCTAAGCAATTCACTGAAGAAATCAGCGAATTGAAGAAGTTCAAGGATATCGCTGCCAATTATGAAGATGTTAAGAAGGAGTTGGATATTCTGAAGCAAATCCAATTCGGTGACGATGAAGATAGTGAAGACAATGCCCAATCTGATATCGGCGGTGGTAACGTTTCCAAACTTGAGTCTGCTATTGTGCAAAGAAACAAGAAGTTGAATAACGATTTAACTGAATTGAGAAGAGAAAACGAAGAAAAGACTAAGAAGTTAGCAGAATTAACTACAAAGATTGCTCAATACGATGATGAATTCACCAAATTAAAGGATGCTAACTCTAGACTTGAAACTGATTTGATGAATTTCGATAATAACAGTGGTAACACTAACAACGATAGATGGGAAACTATGTCTATGATTTCCTCAGTCGCAGGTAGTCAAACCAGTCTCAGTAAAGGCAAGGTTTCACCAGCTGCGTCTATTGCCGGTGGTGATGTTGCCAACTCCACTTTAATTGTTAACAATGGTGCTGACGTTTCACTATTACCTATCATCACCCAACAAAGAGATAGATTCAGAACCAGAAATAAGGAGTTGGAAGATGAAAACAAGAAACAGTTTGGTAAGACCATTGAATTGAAGAGAGAAATCAATTCGTTGAAGACGGACAACCGTGAACTTTACGAAAAGATACGATTCTTGGAACACCACCAAACAGCCAAGAACAATGGTATTCAAGTCGGAGGTGATATTGAGAACAAGTATAGATCCGAATATGAAAATGATCTGCACCCAATTGAACAATTCCGTATAATGGAAACCAAGAGAATCAACTCCAAGATTAGTCCATGGGAACGTATATTAATCCAAGTGACGAGAACGATCTTGAGCACGAACGTGACGAGATGGTTGTTCGTTGGATACTGCTTGAGTTTACACTTGTTAGTGATGATTTTGACGTTGAGCATGCTTGCTAGCGCCTCCACGCCCGTTGTTGTCAACACTGGTTCTCCGATTGGTGGCGGACCAGGAACCGGAAGTTTAGCAAAGGATCTATAGAGTCTCCGTATGTAAGTTAAGTAACTATATATGTAAATGAAATGCTTTCGATATCTCTACGCTGATCCATCCCGATCGGGATCGATATCGCTCCCAATTCCAACCTGATCCCCCATCGGGGCCGTACATTGAGACACCATGTGACACCCCAGCAACTGGGACATAACCTGGTGAACGGTGGACGTTGGAGAAAAGGAGAGAAGATTGAAGAGAATAAAGTGAAACCTCCGTCAGGAGATGCGTCCGCAGTTACCGCATTGGGGATCTCGGCTGCACAGCCCTGTTTTCGGAAGATTAAATCGGCTACAATGTGGAGTAAGCTGATGCCTCCACCGTCCAGGTTCAGATCTCTATTTAAGCAGCAGGTTCCCGTCGTCTGGAAGGTTGCTAGTTGCAATTGAGTACCTACTACTCAAGGGACCATCTTGAAGAGGCCCCACTATCCAGATAGCTAGTCATGTCTGCCCCACAAGAAACATCAGAAACCCCAGCCGCAGATGCCACCAAACCAAAACCAAAGATCCTCCTCATTGGTTTCGGAGGTGTTGGTACTATTGTCTCCTATACCCTAGAACATTTAGGTAGAGCAGAAGTCACTGCTGTCGCCAGACCTTCCACTTTCACTCAAATGGCAGAGAAGGGTTACAGAATCGAATCGTGTGACTATGGTGTTGTTGAAAGCTATATCCCATCCCATGTTGTTCTAACCAGTGCCGAAGGTGTTGAAAAGTACGGTCCTTTCGACTACATCATCATCACCACTAAGAACATTCCAGATATCGCACCGGTTGTCGATATGTTGGACGATTGTTACAGAGAAGGTACCACTATTGTCTTGATTCAAAACGGTATCAACACTGAAATCCCAATTTATAAGAGATTCCCTAAGGCTTGTGTTTTATCCGGTGTTACCTTAATCGGTACCACATTGTATGATACCACCGTCAGACACGTGGCCACCGACGATATCAAGTTCGGTCCTTTCATCAACTACAACATTGATAAGCAATACCAAATTGACAAGTGTAAAGAATTCTTCAACATGTACTCCAATCCAAACAACAAGGCAGAATACGAAGAAAACGTCAAGTTGACCAGATGGAGAAAGTTGGTCTATAACACTTGTATCAACACCACTTGTGCCATTGTCAACTTGGATAGTGGTAGAGTGGAACTGTTCGGCGGTGCCGATACAGTTTTAAGACCTGCAATGCAAGAAGTTATGGCTGTTGCTAAAGCTGAAGGTATCGACTTGCCGGAAACCTTACCGGATGACATGATCAGAGGTGCAGACGGTGTCTACTATCCTCCATCCATGCTTATCGATGTTCGTAATGGTACTTATATCGAACACATTGTCATCATCGGTAACGTTGTCAAGATTGCTAAGAAGAAGGGAGTTGAAGTTCCAACCTTGGTTGTTTTGAATAACTTGTTGAAGATGATCCAGTACAGACTCATGGAAGCCAACGGCCGTTTTGTCCTTCCTGAGAGAAGACCAACTGCCGAAGACAAGTACGAAATCAAGTTTTTGGATTGATGTGTGGTGTAAAATGTAATCTATATTGTTTTCCAGTATCCATTATTTATTTGCAATTTTTTTATTTCTCCTCTATATACACTACCTGATTCTTTCTTCATTTTTAACCTTCTTATCACCCATTATCCTTCTGTAAATCAAATCGATAAGGAACAGCCCGTGGAAGTCCGAAGCTGTCCATCGTCCAACTTCCCCAGCCGACTCTAGCAGCCCCACGAGGCCAACGTCGCCCTTACCGAGCAGAGCCCCGGCAGGCGGCGCGTCTTTCCCAAAGCGGTGCACATCCCGAGGAAAACCGTCGATAATGGGGGACGGGAGAACCGACATAGATCGAGGCCGGTATTTAAGCAGAGGTGTCCCCGGTTCTTCACTCAAGCACCACAGAAGACCCTTTCTTTCGTCTTCTCCGTTGACAACTATTGCAGTTACCAGCTAACACAGCACATACATCACATACATACACATTATACATACACAATGGCTCCAAAAGTTCTTCTCATCGGTGTTGGTGGTGTCGGTTCCATCGCAGCATACACTTTACAAGCTAACGGTGCCTCCGTTACCGCAGTTGCAAGATCTGCATACGACGTTTTGAAGAAAGACGGTTTCACCATCGAATCATGTGACTATGGTAAGGTCGAAAACTTCGTCCCAACCCACGTTTACAAGTCTGCAGCTGAAGCCATGAAGGAACAAGGTCCTTTCGATTATATCGTCATTACCACTAAGAACATTCCTGATGTCTCTCCAGTTGAAGAAATCATCAAAGATGCATACACCAAGGATACCGCTATTGTCCTTTTAGAAAACGGTGTCGGTATCGAAAGATCCATGTTCAAGGCATACCCAGATTCCACCGTTATCTCCGGTGTCACCATGATCTCAAGTACTTTATACGGTACCACAGTCAAGCACGTCGGTGTCGATGCTGTTTCCTTCGGTCCATTCATCAACCCTAACGTCTCCGCAGAATCTCAAATTGCAAAGGCCAAGGTATTCCAACAATTATACTACAACGAATTCAACAAAGCTAAATACGACGAAAACGTGAAATACATCAGATGGAGAAAGTTAATCTATAACGGTGCTATCAACACCACCTGTGCGATCACCAACGTTGACGTTGGTAGATTAGAATTATTCGGTGGTATGGACTCTATCGTCAGACCAGCAATGAAGGAAATCTTTGCCACTGCGAAGGCTGACGGTGTCAATTTACCAGAAGACATCATGGAAAATATGATTAGATCCGACGATGGTGAATGGTACCCACCTTCCATGTTAGTCGACATCAGAAAGGGCCAATACACCGAATACAAGGTCATCTTAGGTACCGCTCTCGATATCGCCAAGGAAAAGGGCATCCCAACGCCAATCTGTAACATTCTCTGTGACCTCTTGGAAATCATCCAAATGAGAACCATGGAAGCCAAGGGCAAGATCGAATTGCCAGAAAAGAGACCACTCTTCGAAGAAAACTACAAGGTGGAATACAAGTACTAGATGCATCGATGTGTATATAAGTAAGTAACCCTGTATAGAAAGAACACATTCCTAATAGAGCAGCATTAAAGATATGTCTATGTCTGTGATGACGTAAGAGTCACGTGACCACACACGAAATTTAATAACACGGCTGTGCAGGGAGTGGTGTGTGCTATTTTCTATTTTTACGTGCACGCAGCAACGGCAGAATCGCTGGCAATGTTTTGATCTTCCAGCCAGGTGCAGACGCTGGATATGCTATATTAACAGACACCGTGTACGTCTCTGGCTCTGGTTTGGGAGTCTTTCTTTCTCCCTCCCGGCCCCACCAAGCACTCTCTCGCCAAACAAAAACACACAGGGACACTGTGCCAATAGACACAACAGACAGACCGTACCACAGACTTCCAGTGGTGTCGTCTTTACACAGTTACACCGCCCTTAAAAGTGCCCAAATCAGCAACCTACAGAAACATAAACAAACAACAACAGACACGTCAGCATGTCTGCCAATCGAAGCTTTAACTCTCCGCTTTCCAGGATAGAACAGGAGGCCGCAAGACAGAAACGTGGTGATATCTACAACAAACGACTCAGTGTCGTGAGTGCAATTTCATCAGATTCTGTATCGACTACAGGTGGTTTATTAGATAAATTGAAATTGGCTGATAATGAATGGGATGACTCAGGGAGATCCGAGGTTTCACTCCCATTGAACGACCCAGATACAAGTATTGGCTCGGTGAATACATTGCATTCAGAAAATAGCTCTAAGGCAAACACAAGTTCGTATTCAGATATCAGTGCAAGCACAAATTCAAGTAACATGTTACCTGCATCAAAATTCAAGTATTTGAAATCCGTCCTTGGTGACACAAAGAAGAAAAATTCTCAGAAGTCAGCTGTTAACAAAGCCTTGGAAATGGGTAAGAAAATTAACACCGTTCAACAGAATGCTTCCCATGTTGTTCACAGATCAAGTGTGAAATCGATCCATTTGGATAGCTTGCTACGGGATGCCAATTCGAGTATTTCTAGTTTTGATTCTCAGTCTGAAAATGAAACTGACGATGATATTGAAGATCAATATATTAACAACTATTCAGATCCAATCACAATCAACCAGGACAATGATGAATTTTCGTTTGTTCCAAATACACCAACAAGGGCTGTGTTCGATACAACCCCTTCTAATTCCCCTGAAACTTACGTCGCCACACCTGGTTACTCAATCGAATCAACACCTAAAATGTTTATGCGTTCTAATCATAATCACACTCATTCAACATTGTCAAATACCTCCTTCAGAGCAGACTCGATTAATGAATCATTCTTAGGTAAGAATAGAAGCGAAGATGAAGTTCCAAAAATTGCAAGTCATACAAGAAACCATTCAGGTAGCAATTTACACAGAACAACGCCGGCACTTTCTCCTGAACCTTATCAACCACAACACCAACATGCCCAATCTGTTGCCAATGGTGATTGTACTTTAAATTCTGTCGATTCGGAAATGGCAAAAAATATCAACGATACTTTGATGAGATCTGCTTCTGTTCCAATTAAGAGAAACCCTAGCGTCAAGCAAAGCTCCATTCCAAAATCTCCATTGCCACCACATCCTGAAACTCTTGCTAAATCATCGTATCAAGATCAACAGCCCCCCGTTCTTGTTTCCGCATATTCGAATTCTAATTCACCATACACTAATCAAAATGAACACTTCAGAAATTATCATAATCGGCCAATTCAACCTGATTATTACCAACAACATTCCCCACAGCCAGTATATGCGCAACAACAGCAACAACAACCACAGCATTTCACGGCTCCACAACATTATCCACAACCACAGCCACAACCACAGCAACCATATTACTATAACGGTTCGAATAATGCCTATGCAAAACGTGGAATGACTTCACCATCTGCTAACCAGTTCCATTTTGCTCAATCTGCGCAGAATTACCAACATAGAAACTTAAATCCACAGTATCATTCAAGAGCGGTAAATCAACAAAAGGTTATACAACAAACACAGCAATTATTATACCCTCAACAGCAATACCCACCACATGGAACTGTGCAACACCCGGCTAATAATAACAATTACTCCAACTCACAAAGATACGGAAACTATTCTCCACAAGCGTCACCAAATGTTGGCCAATTCAGTTTTAACAATAACCACAACAACAACTACTACTCAGATTATGACGGGTATAATGCTCCATCCACACCACCAAGTCATAATAAAAAGAACAATAAATTTCAAAATGTCGATTTGTCACAAATAATGCCACGTTAAACAACACGGTTCTATAATATTAATTTTAATGCTTTTCTCTTACTTCTTTCCTTATAAACAGTTTTATTTTATTTCCCCTCCTGAAGTCTTTTAATGTTCACCTTTTTACTATTTTACTACTTTTTTCTACACTTTTAGTTTGCTATCTTGTTTACTTCTAGCTTTAATGTTTTACATCATATATTTCGCATTGTAGTAGGTTTTGTTTTTTAAAAAATGAAAGATCTATAAATTTACAAACGTAAGCGTAGGCTAAGTTTGGTTTAGCAATTGGTATCCCTGGTACTCTTTATGAAGACTCAAACTTTTCGAAACGTTGAATCCGTCGCACAATAGATGCTGGACTTGTTCCAATTGCAAGCCACTCAATTCGGGGTATAGATAATAAACGAAGACAAATGCAAGGAAGGTATTAAATGCAAATAACATGAACGTTAAGGATGGACTGATCGTGTCCATTAGAGTCAAGAAACAGAACGACAATAACATAGACCCAAACCAGTTCGTGGCTGTGGAGAGTGAGGAGCCAAGACCACGTACCTTCTGTGGGAAAAGTTCACTTTGTTGCCATGGCACGTTTCCTAATCCGATTGAGTAAAACATGACGAACATAATAAGGGATACTAGCAAGATGTATTTCCAAACGGTAGGTGAATCCACAGCAGTGACGCTGATGTCGATGTTTCCAAACGCCAATGCACACAATACTTGAGACCCAAATAATAATGGAATGGAGTAGAGTAATATTCTTCTCCGTCCGACTTTATCGATGATCAGCAAGGCGATAATTGTAGTGAAGAAATTAGTGCCTGCGATAAAACAACTAACCAATGTGGAGTTTTCAAAGCCCACCATTTCGAAAATCGAGGATGAGAAGTACATCAATGCATTGAACCCGACAAATTGCTGGATTGCTTGTAATCCACATGCGACGATCAACGATCTCTTATTTGAAGAAACAGAGAATAATTCGATCCACGAAGACTTTAATTTTTGTAAGGTGTTGTCGGTTGTATTCCATAACATATTGAGTTGTTGTAATTCTTCAACATTGGAGTGAATCAACGAATCCGAAGCATTAGGATGTATTTTCTTGAGGACAGATACTGCATCATTGTATCTGTCCTTCATGATCAAATACCTTGGGGTGTCCGGTAGGAACCAAATAAAGACGAATTGCACTAGACATGGTAGCATTGACAGTAGAACGATAATTCTCCAACCATGTTCCAAATTGCTGAATATTGCACCGATGGAATATGCAATCAATTGACCACCTGTAATGGCTAAACAGTTGATCGTCACGAGTCTTCCTCTGAATTTACTGGGTGACAACTCTGAGATGTATAATGGTGCACACAAAGAACCGAAACCAACACCAAACCCCATGATCAATCTGCCAATAATCATCTCATCCACGCTGTAAGTGAGATATTGGATCCCTGCACCGATAATGAAGAGCAAATCGCAAAACATGACGGTGTACTTCCGGCCAATGATATCGGCCAATATACCGGCAAAGAGAGATGCTATGAGTGCACCGAATGAAGTAGCAGAAGAGACGTATTCTCTTTCCTTGATTGTCAACTCCGAGCCGCCGAGGTCTGTGCCGATGGAGACTAGCACAGAGGAGATGTACCCTGTGTCGTACCCGAAGAGGAAACCCGAGATGGAGGCAACAAGCGTGAGTGTCCAGACGAGAGCCGATGGGCTCTCGGAGAGGGCCTCAAGAGCGTCCGATGTGGTCTGGGACGCGGTACTGGACATGCGAGTCCTGTCAAAGTCTGGATGTGACTGCATATGTGTGTGTGGTTTCTACCGAGCCGTCTGTGGCCAGAGAAACATGGTCTGTTGTCCAACGACGGCCCCAGCCTCCAGACTATCAACTATCAACAGACGGGCACGAAAAACATGTCGGCGCTTACGTCAGCGGCCAGAACGGGTGCCCCGCTCGGCTCTCGGTGGTCGGTGGGGAAAATTTGAAAGAGGAAAAAGGAAAAACAAGCAAAAAAACAAAAAACGTGTCGTTTGTTGACATGTTGAAATTCCTCGAGTACTCGCTGCTCTGCTCGATGCTCGACATACTGTAAGCACGTAGAGCTGGACATGCTACTTCTGCACATGCTCCTCTTCTTCTGTCTTCCCTGCTTCTACTCTCTTCTTCTTCCTTCCCCTGCCCGTCTCTCTCTACAGACAACAGCACATCCATGTTTTCCAGAATCTCCCTACCCTGCATCGACCACCCGTTCGGTATCGAGCTCTTCCCATATGTTGAGCAACTCTTCGCCGTTCTCTCAAACGGTAAGTTCATTATGTCCGAATTCGAATTTATCCCAAACAAGACCTTCTTATCCTCTCCATACCAGGTCTTCCCAGCCATCGCCATCTACTATACCGTCATCTTCGGTGGTAACTTCTTACTGAAGAAGCTCAACGTCCGTCCATTTGTCTTGAACGGTATCTTCCAACTCCACAACTTGTTTTTAACATCACTCTCCTTGATCTTGTTCGTTTCACTTGTCGAACAGCTCATTCCACAAATCTACTACCATGGTCTTTTCTATGCCATTTGCGATGAAAACGCTTGGACCCAAAAGATGGTTGTTCTCTACTACATGAACTACTTAACCAAATATGTTGAATTCATTGATACTGTTTTCTTAGTCTTAAAGCAAAAGAAATTAACCTTTTTACACACCTACCACCATGGTGCAACTGCTTTATTATGTTACACCCAATTGATGGGTACCACCCCAATCTCATGGGTTCCTATCTCTCTTAACTTATTTGTCCATGTCGTCATGTACTGGTACTACTTTCTCGCTGCTAGAGGTATCAGAGTTTGGTGGAAAGAATGGGTTACCAGATTCCAAATCATCCAATTCCTCATTGATTTGAGTTTCATCTACTTTGCTGTCTACATTAAGGTCATGTCTGGCTACAATCCTAAGTATACAGGTAACTTGACTTGTTCTGGTACTCCAGTCGCTACCTTCTCCGGTTGCTCCATCATCTCTTCATACTTATTCTTATTCATCGCCTTCTACATCGAAGTCTACAGAAAGAAGTCCAAGAAGTCCAAGGTTGTCCAAAGAGTCAAGGGTGGTGTTGCTGCAAAGGTTAACGAATACGTCTTATTAGACAAGCAAACATTACAAGAAAACTTCGATTCTAACACTGGTTCCCCATTACCAACTACCAGAAGACGTTTCAAGTCTGAAAAGAAATAAGAATGATATACCAAATAAAACATGAACATGATATAACAAACAAAAAAAACAGATATAAGTGTCACACAAAGCGTGTGCTCATTATTACGATTGTATAAGTATTACTATGTAATTACATTAAGATAAAAAAATGATTATTTTTTGAACTAGACTTACAATGGTTATAAAATGATGTGAGAATTAGAACTTTTGGATCATATCCTTAGCTCTAACTTGGGAAAGTTGCAATGCTTGCTTGATGATGTCTGTAGTGATATTAGTACCATCACCCTTTTTGATGGTTATACTGGCAAATGAACCATCTCCATTGCTTAATGCACTGATTCTTTTAGAGAGGTTGTTTTCAGCTTCACCTTCTAGATCAGTCAATATTATACTTTTCTCTTCTTCAGCTTGTGTGGTCATCTCTGAGTCACCTTCAGCATCCGTACCTGGCGTTATCATATCAACAATGCCGAATGTACTGGACCAGCATATTCTATCTTTTCTCAATTTCAAGTCTCTGTATCTGACTGGATCACATACTAAATCATAACTTTGAATGTTTATATTTGCATTTCTCTTACCTGATTTATTTCTTAAATTACTTTCTCTTTCGTTCAAGTACACGTCTGGTAACTTGGTATCGCTTAATGCTTTCACTAAGGATGCATAACATTGATCAAATAATGGACCCGTTCTACCAAACACTTGTATTCTTGCATATATCACAAAACTGAAGTTCTTCTTGATGGTACCAACATCATCACCTCTCAATATGATTTCATTTCCATCTTCATCTATACTCTTTAATCCAACATCAACCTTTAGGTCTTCTCTGTCGATCAATCCAGAATGTAATATAGTTTCGTATAATTTTTCGCCTAATCCGATTTCTTCATCACCCGGTGGACCAGTAACACCCTTTGCAATTTCAACAACTGGGTAAACTGCACCGTTGGAGTTGATCAAGCTTCCGCCAAGAACATTATCGACTTCTTCGCCCTCGGCATCTTTGTCTTCTCCAACGATAATGTCGGCATCTAATCTCATTCTGTAATCATTAACTGCTTCAAAATCATCTTCAACTAAACCTGAACTGATCGTACAGATAGTAGAAGTACCACCACACTTGATGGATGATGAGCCAATAACAGTGGTAAGTTCATTCAGCTGGCTGTCTCCAGAGGATGTGTCGTATCTGGAAATGCCCGCAGTGGAAATAATGACAGGCTTGAACTCGTTAAATCGACGTAATGATGGTCTGTATCCAGCTTCAATGTATTTGGCCAATGTGATATCTGGGGCAATCAATGCTAATGCGGATGGCGAAAAGATAGTCGCCTTCAACTGCACGTTCTCTGTATTCTCACTCATATTGTCGCTTGTATTTGATGTGGTCTGGGGGTGTAAATGCATAAATACACATGGAACAAGCTCCATCACTTGCTAATCCAACACTAAGCAATAAAATTTTCATGATTCTCAGACTGTGCACACCAAAGTGCGTGCATACAAAATTTCAATTTTTCTCAATTAGGAAATAATTGGTGTCATTCTTGTGGTTTCTATACTATAGCAAAATTTTAAATACATAGAAGGTACTATACAGAACTATACAATCTTATTAATTAGTCAACATATCCAAATCTGGTCCAGCATCATCTTCTCCATCTGGATTAGAGTCAGAATTGGTACCATTACCAACAGTGTCTTCATTAACTGTAATAGCTTTTTCAGCAGTAGAAAAATTACCCAGCTTGCGTCTCTTGTTACCATCATCGATATCCATATCATTGTCGGTATCTTCATCAATAACACCGTTCACAACATCGCCCTTTCTGGTAGAGCCACCGTCATTACCTGACTGTTCATGTTCATAATTAGAATGTGGTGGTGGGGATGTTGAGTTTTCAGAAAAGTGCATTTCTTCATCACTGGCATCAGATATGGATGTGTTGGAAACATATTCAACTTGGAATTCCTCCAATTTCTTTCTTAATTCATCACACTTCTTTTGAATATCAACCATCATGTTTTGAATATATTCGCCACCTAATGGCTTGTCGCTTCTCTTACGATAGAATAACAAATATGCACTACCCTTGATAGATTCTCTTGGATCCGAAACTGAAGACACTCTGGAATCATTAAAATAGTACCATTTGTCATCAACAAAGTTTCTCACATAAGCAGTATAATGTCCACCACCTAAACCACCATAATGATTATCAACAGCAAATAAATCATAGATATGATCGCCATCTTTATCGGCAACATATTTGGTTAAATCAAGACCCTCAATCGGGAAATCGACAGTGATGTCAATCTTATCACTGAAACTCTGTGTGCTTTCAAATCTCTTCAAATGGATAGTAAGGATGTCCGGTGCTGACCAAAGCTCAATTTTTTTCGTAGCTTGTCTGTGTTCTTTACATTGTGGACAGTACCAGAGATCATCTTGACCTAATGTTTCTGGTTTGGAGAACATATCTAAACAATCATACACGGTAACTGGTTTCTTTGACTTTTCCAAAGTTTCCTGTTTCTCACGCTCTAATTCTTCGTTGACCAAAAGTTCAGGCTTGGTCCATGTTTCAACACCACCATATTCTTCAGTATCATCACTACTACAGAAGCAGAGCTCAAAATAAGTTTCATTGAATTCATTAACGATAGCCATTTGTGGTAAGATTAATGGTTTCTTTTCGACAATTGGTTCGTTAGCAACACCAATGGCTTCCTTTGTAATTGAAGGTGATGTGGAAAATGGAATGGATGGAGAAGATGCAGATGAAACGGGAACAGATGATTGAGTAGATGATTCCGACGGCGATATATTTTTGTTAGCTAACACGACATTAATAGGAGGCGGTGCAAGCGTATTACTATTATCATCTAATGCTTCAGAAGCTGTAAAGTAGCCAGCATCCTTTTCATTTAATGAGACAGAAGATTGAAGCTTGACATCTAACTTGGAATCAACTTCATCATTTTCTACCTCGGAGTCTTCTGAAATATCATTCATTGAGTTGTTGGCATCTTGGCGTGTCTTTTTATTTTCTTCGGCATCGTAATCATTTTCATCTTCACTACTACTGACATTACCACTGTTATTCTCTGATTTGCTTTTATTTTCTAGTTCAGTATAGTGTTCTTGGAGAAGTTTTAAATTATCCGCAGAATAGTAATAATAAGACTTCTTTGCAGCATCAATATTATCTGTCAACGTTGGTAAATCCGATCTGACAAGTGTGTTAACATTCTCCGGGAACCACATCGTGGCTTCTGATGTTGGTCGTAATTTCAGTGTTGGTGTATGACGTGAATAATGATGACGAGAGAAGTACGATTTTTCATGTGAAGAATCCATCAATTTGGAGGTATATATATACTCTAGTGAATATTTAGGAGATGAATATGAAATGTCAGATTTAGCATCGAAGTCATCGTTATCACTCATAACATCATTTGAATCAACAACAGTTAACGAACCTCTTGATTTAGGGTCCGCATCGAAATACTTAAAAAATAAATCAATACCGGGGAAATCTGCATTCTTGTATTCACCATATTTAGCATCATCTAATATTGAGAATATATTGGATGTACTTAATTGGTGATATTTTTCAAACATCTTCTTTTGAATCAAGCCATATGAATATCTTTCTTCATCAGAAAGTGAAATGAAAAATGGCAAACCAAAATTTTTCTTGTAGTTACCACTAACAACAGTGCTATAAACAGGAAATACTGTATGCGTCTTGGAATGTTTTACTTCATAAAACCATACTTCCTCTTCTGGTAAAATTAATTCTGATATTGGTAAATATCTAGCATCAGATGATGGATCTTCGTAATTTTTATAGATGGCATATTTGTCAATTTCAACACCAATTAAATCATTCACTGGGATGTTCATATATTTGGAAACAAAATTCTTTAAATCGCTGTATGTTTCATTTCTATTCAATTGAGCTTCTAAAACAATGGGATGGCCTTGCGCAGGAAGAATATTCAACTTATGAGTCCATTTCTTGGTTATTGGTAATGGTAAGGTCAAATCATTATATGGATCAAATGTAATACTGACTTTGTTGCAAATTGGACACATCAACGTGGATTTGTATAATGAGACAAATAAGTCCAGAATAATGGAGTTGTTCCTCATCTTGTGAGCTTCCCAACATTTCTCTGCTAGATCCTTAATTGCTTCTATATCGTTTTCTTTACCCTTTTCGAGTTCTGGTTTTTCCACATATGGTTTTTGCAAAACTCTGTTGAGATCTTCATGTAAGCCGTCTAATAAATATGCAATGAATTCTTGAGAATCTTGTTGACGATAATCGGCAAATAATGAATTGAAATGTCCAATTGTGTATTTGAAATCTTTTGGTGAAAAACTTGATTGATTTCCAGCAAATCTATTATCAAATAAAAATGAAACTAAGCTGCCAAAAGCCATAGCGACTTTGCCTTTATTACCTAAGGCATTTTCTTTATTAATTTCATTTTCAAAAAAATGATACAGGAAGTATGAATTTAATTCCGGAATGTGTACCAGACATTGTAATGCGGAATTCATATAGCATGTATTACCCAAGTTGTTTAAACCAACGAGGCCAGATCCGGGTAAAACATGCGATTCAATGTCAAGGAAAAATATTCCGTCTGGTTGTTTGATTTCAATCATATAATCACCGGAGGTAATATGCTTTTCGTGGAGCGTCTTTGATTTCTTCTTATAAATCTGTTGCTTTCTTTTGATATATTTCAAGGCGGATGGAATTAACACTAATGGACTACCGGAAGATTCGAATTCAATCCGCCAGATTCTCACTGAAGATAAGTTTGGTTGATTGATGTCAAAGAACTCCATCATAGCATGATAGAACTGATTGACTGTTCTAGTATCAGAAATTCGTATCAGTGAAGAATTTCTATTTTGAATTTGATTGAATCTATTAACTTGAGATGCATTGTTGCAAAATATGTGTGGAGTGATGATTACGGGATCCATATCAAGCATGCATTGATTGGTTTTCCTGGAATAGACTACTTCTCTTTCCACTATTTGGTCCCCATGTTCAATAGTATACCAGTCCATGACTAATTTGAATTGTTCTAGAGGGAAGAAACAATTTATTAAAAGGTCCTTAATTGAGTAGTCTTGAGATATTGTTTTCACAGGGCCAATCTGTTCATCTATTTCAGAATCGTTTTCATCAAATGAATAATAGAGGAATTTGTTCACCCATGACTCATCAATGTAGTAGAATTTAGAACCATCCTGGTTTTGGTAAGGGATATTTAGGAAATATTGACGTCTAATAGCGAGAATCTGGAATGGAGTGTATCTGATGGGCTGTGGTATAGACTGTGGGTTTATATTTTCTATGTTGTCGATATTCATATCGGCTAAATCTCCATCATCGGATTGAAGTTGCTGCTGTCCGGAATTTTCAGCAGAGTCATCGTGATCAAGTCGTAATTCTTCGGTGTCTGTGATGTTTTGATTGTCATTTTCGTTGTTAGGTACATTTGTTGCTGATAACAGTGGAGTGTGAGTATTGGATTCAGGATTCAGCTTCAGTCTGTGGTTCAGTGGGTTCTCCTTGGCATCGAGATGGTCGATGGTGGTGCTTTTGAGGTATGGAGAGAGGATATTGGATTCTGGATCGGCAGGCTTCTCTGACTCTGGATTGTATAGTGCATCGGCAGGGTGATCCAAACGGTTGTTGTTCAACCCAGGGATAGAGTCACTCAACTCTTGGGCAGGCTCCTGGGACATGGCTGGGGTGGAGCTGTGTGTGCTCCTTGTGTGAGGAGTGCTTGGTTGGTGGGCGTGTGTGGAATGGGCCAGAAAGCAGCCTGAAGAGTCGTCTGCAGGATGCAGGACAAAGACCAAGGACCCATTCATATCACTCAGCGTGTGAACATCCTCCTCCCTCACCCTTCCCTCATCCCTCTTCAATCTCAGTGAAAGATTTTACGGCCCGCTGCATTCATCCAGGCGGGCAACCCAAAAGGGGAAACACAGCACTGAGCACTCTCTGCAACGACGGCACACACTTTCTCTCCCAATTGCACACACCACACACCACAAACAACACGCCACACATGTCACAACAGAGACTGCTAGCATATCTGGCGTTGGATGTGCTGGACTTTTCCCCGGAAACACCCTCCGTGGATGACTTGATCGCCATCATCTCCAATTCGCATCCGGACTCACCCTTCCAGCCGGATGCTTCATACGATTCCATCGTCAATACGGAGAACTGCATCTGGAAAATAGACAATTGTCTTGTCCAGTTCAAAAGAGAAAAGCCAATATCGCATGACCTCATTAAATTGTTTGTCGAGGTGTACCATACCGAGTACAATCCAGACTCCGATGTTCTCGATTACACACATTCGTTGATGCTATTACTATACCAACTAATCAACACGTCACTTCTAAACAAAACCGCTGCATATTCCGAGAAACTCATAGACACCTTAATTGAATTACTTGGTTCCAATAAAGATAACTGGCTGGACACTATGCTATCCGTATTTATCATCGAGTTATCGGATATGGGTCTCAATTCTAACCAGTTAACGATATTGTACAAGCATTGTTACACAATGGACAAATATCATGATATTTTCTACAGGATTTTCAACAAGGATGATACTCTGAATAACTCTGTTATTTTCTCTCATCCAGAAAACCAGTTTGAATTGAAAAAGCTTCCACTTTCTAAATCAAAATCCAGCTTTGTTATATCCACGTGGTTAAAACTGACACACTGCAGCAATATTCTCAATTCAAAAACATCATTTGGTTCATTCAAACTGATATCACTAGGTAAACCAAACGGCAATCAACTTGTCACATACTCGATAGAAAACGGACGGATTAAAGTCAACACAGATTTGGAAACGCACTTATTTGTCAGTTTTCAATTAGATATCAACCGAGTGTACAACATCTCATTTGTTCATATATCCGAAGGAAAGAAGAAAACTAGAATAGATATGTTTATCAACGGATTACTCATTGAAACTAAAGTCGTTAATAATATCTTTTTAAATCATACCGAAAGCAACAAATCTTTTTTTTCTTACAACAAAATTGACTTTGCCAATCCATCGTATGACCTCACGGTATCAGGTCCATCAAAATCAAACAACATTGTGATGGAGATGTCATCACTCTATGTAATCGAATCTTTGGATTATCTTCAATGGATCATTTTCTTATACATGCTTGGGCCAACATATTCTGGAACGTTTACTGATATAAATATTTTACACATACTACCCAACAGCAAACAGGTGGACTTAAACATACTATTGAATAACCAAGCAGAAAAACTAGAAAGTGGATCATTTTCAAAACTTCAATTCAAAAGAGAAGATGTAATGGCAATGTGGTCATCAGTATCCAACTCAAAAACCCCGCATCGGATGAAGTACACGTATACATCAGCTAAGAAAATGACAACAGGAATTATACAAAATGATACAGTTCAAATGAAAAACAGCACACCGTTGATAGACATCTTTGATTCAATAGGTGGTTTTTCCATTTGTCTAAGGCTTATAGCAAACTCGAATACCAATGAATCATTGATCAAAAGCTTGAACTTTTTGTTCTCCATGTTAAAGCAAGATAAGATTATTGAAACAAACTTTGTGTCGAATTCAGGTTATGAGATACTCGCAGCTTTACTCAAATTCAAAAAGGAATACATTTCAATAGACATTTTAGATATAGTGCTCAAATATTCCGGCTACAATACAGTCGAACCAGCAGAGTCGTTGATTAAAAATAGAATGGCATATAAATCGTTGGTCCTAAATTTCGATTTGTGGCAATGCTCAGATATCACACAGAATAAAATAATCAATAAATTCCTATTGTTTCAATTCACAGTTTTTGTTCAAGAAAGTAAATTCCATCAATTTAATATAAACCAAATGGAAGATATGAAAATCACTAGACGAATCATTTTGGCATTAAAAAGGGACGATTTTAATGAAGAAATTTTACCTGTCATTACTAACATTTTGTGGATCATAGTAAGGGACAACCATCCGCCTGAAATTGTTAAACTCTTGTTATTACATGTCATCTTTTCAATTAATGCTGTCAATAATGGGAAATCTAACTCGGTAAGGCAACTTGTTGGTGCCGAATCAGTGCTGGAAATTATCAAAAATCTAGTTGAAGAACAACCGAGAATTTTAAAAGCTTTTAATTTCAACTTTTTACTCTCTGTAATGAAAGGATCACCAACAATGAAGAGTAGTGCTTTAGAATTTATTATCAGAATTATAGGATCAGACTCAAGAGAATATTCTAAATTTTTGTCCATTGGTGGATTTTCCATGCTTACGAACCTTCTCAAATCGGAGTGGGACAATAATGACATTCTTGTGCAAGTGTTTTCGGCGTGTTTCAAAATCAAACCTTCAAATCCAGATCATCTTACTATCAATATGATGGTATTTACACTCACTGAAAATATACTGAATAACCTTCAGAGTCCCAATTTCTTAGGTCTACTGAACAACTTGATGAAATTTGCTGCATTCAATTTGAGTGGCCCTAATTCAGCCGCTGCAACTATTAGATTAACGAATTATATTGATATGTTAACAGTATTGAAGAGAAAATCTAACTTTGATGAAATATATTTCAAAAACCATGAATGGATGGGCAGTTTGATATTTCTAAGTATGGTGACAAAAGAATCCGGAAATGACATACTCTTCCAGAGGTACTCTAAGTTTTTATTGGAATTGTTAGTTGACCGATTATATACTGATGAAAAGGAGGAAAATCTAAATATATTGGAGAGCTTGTATGGTGATTATCAAATTGAATTCAACAACGTGATTATTCCATTACTTTTTGAGAAATTGAAATCATTTCAAAGTTTGATGATTATGATATTCAACAGTACCAACAAATCAATTACTTTAAGCAGAATTTTAATTTGCTACTTTCAGACATATTTTGACAAAAACAAAGATAACTCTCAGTATCTTGCAAACTATGAAGTTCTCACCTTGGTAATTAAGAAGATGCTCAGTGCATCAAAAACTCATCAAGAGATATTGCCCTTCTTGAAAGTATTAATCAAAGAATTTCTGGATTCATTTGTCAGTATTTTGACGTTCTACATCAATAATTTTGCTGAATTAGACCAAGATGATCTTTTCTCAAGATTAACCGCGTGCTGCCAAATTTTCATGTCTAACTCGGATATTATGGGACAGTGTCTTTCAAGTTCCACTTTTATTTCATTGTTCACAACATTTTACAAATTGTCAGAAATCAATGGTTTGCAATCTTTGTCTTTAAATTGCATCAGGGTGTTACTTATAGAGAAACAAAATTTGCAAAAGGTGTTAGACAATACTAAAATCCCTAAAAAGAATAGAGAGGTTTTCACGGATATACTAACCAACACTTTAACCCTCGGTGATGAATCTGCTTTGGCAGTTTTCCGCAACAATGATGATTTTTCCCAGTATTTTGAACAGAATTATAAAGAAAACTTTAATATTTTCTCTACTGCACCACTTTTCAAGTCCGGAAGTCAATTAATTGATAACTATATCAACAACAAATTCAAGCTTGACAAGTCAACTAAAATTTTAGAGAAGGAACTTGGTCCATTCAATAAAATCATTTTCATTCAAGAGATGAAGAACATGAATTCAAGTATCCAAGACGATGTTGACGATTTTTATCATTACATGAGTGCATACGAATCATTGATGGGCAACATATCATATCCAATGTTGGATTCTCACAAGATATTATATCCCACTGAAGGTAAAGACAGGAAGCGAAACAAAATTATTAATGTGTTGTCTGATAAATATATGGATTTTGATAACAATTTGGGGGAAACCAATCGCGTACAAGTTTGCGATGAGAGTACGGTCAATTTAAATGATGTCACTACCGAACTGCCTATTAATGAGCTGAATAAAATTTCTCAGCTCCAGTCAGATGAAAATTTTGATGAGGATAGAAATAGAAGAATTTTGAGAAACCTATATGTTCACGATCAAATTGATGTTGTTCACAATGTTACGCAGATTATCGGCTTGGATACAGTTGAATCAATTTTGGTATTAGGAGGAAACCATATCTATATTGTCGAGGGTTATTTTTATAGTGAACGTGGAGAAATTTGCCGAAGTTATGAAGCGCCCCCAGATGAACGTGATGATGTGGTAAAATTGTTGAATAGTTTGACTATTTCAAATTCAGATAATGACCAAGGTGCTTCTACAAAATTGAGATTTTCAAAATCGAAAAGTTGGTCAGCTTCTAATTTAGTATCTGTTTCTAAGAGAAAGTTTTTGCTTAGAGATGTTGGTTTTGAAATTTTCTTCAATAATGGATCTTCAATTTTGTTAACCTGTATCAGCAGCTCTAAGAGAAATAATATATTCAACAAGATCAATTCATATATTACATCCAAGTTAGAAGATCCAAATTTGGATGAAGCTTTGAAACTCGCGTCACAACAGAAAATCAGATCGATCAAGAATGTCGGAAAGAAACACGAAAGTAATGGTTTCAATTTTGTTGATACTATTTTATTAAACTCATCCGACATTGCATCTTCAACAATTACTTCCAAGTGGTGCAACGGTGAGATTTCTAATTTCCAATATTTGATGCTTATCAACACCATTGCAGGTAGAACATTCAATGATTTAACACAATATCCAGTTTTCCCATTTGTTCTCAGCGATTATACTTCCGATACTATTGATTTGGATGATATTAGTGTCTACAGAGATTTCTCAAAACCAATGGGTGCGCAGAATCCCGTGCGAGAACAACAATTTAGAGATAGATATGAAGCTACAAAGGAAATGTCGACCGATACTCCGCCTTTCCATTACGGTACACATTATTCATCGGCAATGATTGTTACATCTTACTTGATTAGATTGAATCCATTTACTGAATCATATTTGAAACTGCAAGGTGGTAAGTTTGATCATCCAGATAGGTTATTTTACTCCATAGCCAAGTTATGGAATAGTGCATCTAGAGATAACACGACTGATGTTAGGGAATTGATTCCTGAGTTTTATTATTTGCCTGAGTTTTTAAGCAATTCTAACAATATTCAGTTTGGTAATTTACAGGATGGTAATATTGTCAATGATGTTGAATTGCCACCATGGGCCAATAATGATCCAATTAAGTTTGTCAGAAACATGCGAAATGCATTAGAAAGTGACTATGTTAGTGAGCATTTACCCGAATGGATTGATTTAATCTTTGGGTATAAACAACAAGGTATTGAAGCTGTTAATGCCACCAATGTTTTCCATTATTTGAGTTATCCCGGTAGTATTGATATTGAAAAGATACATGATGATCATGAAAAGGCAGTTGTAATTTCTGTTATCCATAACTTCGGACAAACACCATTGCAGATTTTCAAGAAGAAACATCCAATGAAGAATTCAGAATGCTATTTAGACAAGGTCAGTATAAAAGATAGTTTTAAGATGAATTTCCAGAACATTTTACAGAATGAAATTGAGAATAAAGAAAGAATCCAGCATACATGTCAAAAGAATCTGAAAAGACTCTTGTATAATTATAAGAATAACAAATGGATTGGCATGTCTGATAACGTTCACCTCTACATTCAAGACAACTATATGTTGAAGATTGAAAAGGAAGGTATCAATGGATTATGTATTAATGATATTCACCATTTTGAACAATTCACTGTTGGTGGGTATATTAGTTGTATTCAGATTCTATCAAAGGATCGATTCATTGTTGGTTTGAATACGGGTGGTTTAAGGATTTTAGAGTATTCCAATGATAAGTACAAGTATATTACCAATGCACAGAGAAGTGTTGTTAAGATGGAAAATAATGTTACCATTCATCCCAAGAAGAAAGGTCTATTCCAAACATTTCAAAATGGTTATAATATTTCCAACAATACCGAGTTTTCGTTGTTGAATATTGGTAGTTTGATTGGAGGTCATTGTAAAGAGATCATTAAGATTGAGTATCTGAAGAACGATAGAATCATTATCACGCTTGATTCTGATCGGAAATGGTTAACTGTCTGGCATGAGCCTAACAAATCTGAACTTGAAAGTGGTGAGATATTTAAGATGAAGGAGATCAAAATTAATGATTTTGAATGCGATGGAGATGATGAGATTGTTGACTTTCAAATATGCGAGGATGAAAACAATGTGTATTGTATTACAAAGATGAATAAATTGATTCTATGGAGAATCCAAGGTGGTGTGATCTACAATGGTAGTATTGGATGTGGAATTACCAAATGTGAAGAGATCAAACTGTGTGAAAACATTAATGACAAAGACTATAATTTTGGCAAATTATTTATTATCAAAAATAGGAATGAAGAAGGTGATGTTAAATTAAATGTTTTCTACATATCGAGAGAATTTGATGGTATTGAAGAGATTATGGAATTAGAGGTCGGGAATGTTGAAAAATTCAACGAGATTGAAGACATTAGGATGTTAAATTATAAGAATGGGGAATTTCTAGTTGTTCTTGGTACAACAGAAGGCATAATTTTTATCAAATAAAAATCTGTAAGATTAGATAAAGTAAATTAAATTTTAAATTAGAATACATAATTATTGAAATTTATACATAATTAATTGTGTTTTATAAACAGTAGTATAATAATGCTATATTATTGGAGCCATAAGAAAAGTGTTAATGGTGTAAACCCAGCCAAATTTTAACGAACGGGAAAAATGATCAAAAAGAGAAAAAAAAGAAGTCACAAGAAGAGAAAGGGAAGAAACGAAGTTGAAATAAGAACACAGGATAGCTGTCGTATTCGGAAAGAATGATAATAAATAGGGATGTTGTTGCTTCACGTCAAGTGATGGAGACAAAGATGGGGGTATCAATAGTAGAAATAGATTGGATAAAAACTATTTGGGATATCACGAAGCTTTCTTTGAGCCCCATCTTTCATAGATGTATAAACCGCATGACACGTGAATCAAACCTAACCATTCAAGTAAGGAGAGTTGACGTCCACGCATGAAGATACTGATAGTAATGACGATGATTCTCTTCATCATGTTTGCAATACTATATGTGACTGTCGGTAGCATTCCCAAGATATGGAACGCTAATAAAGATTGGACAAAGTATGAGACACCGTTGATAACTAACAACGTCCACGGTATTAATGAATAGTACGGTATAGAAGTTGCCTGAGCAGCAGGTGTGTCATTGAGTGAAGAAGGATAGAACTTCGAGGAGAATAAAATGATTGGTAATTCATAGATGATGAATGCAGGAATTGAGTATGCTAAACCATATAACGAGCAATACATTAAAGTTGTCAATTTGTCGACTTTAATATCAGACTTGAAGTTCGCATCTTTTGATTTGTTATTTTCTAGATAATCTAAATTTTGGTTAGTATTGATTTGACTTTTCTCTAAATCTAAATCAGACATTGAGGCGTTGTCATTAGCAAAGAGGGCCAATCTTGCGATTTCTTTTCTTCCTTTTGCTTTCATGGCAGTGCTGCTATTTGTGATGACGTTCTTAGTATAGATGGAACCTGCAGCAAAAATTGAGGTTGACAACAGAGCATAAAAAATACCATGTAATTGTAAATGGTTGTTAGAAATAATGTTAACAATTGCAGATAATAAAGGAGAGTTGCCGGAATTCTCCATGGTTGTAATCGAGCTTGAAGCTGAACTGAGGATATTATCAGAGGAGTTGTCTAATTGTTCATTATAAATCGATATCTGATTGGACTTTGTGTCTATAAAGTAATTTGATTGAGAGATAACGATAATAATAACACCTAGTAATAGCGGCACCAATGATATGTATGTCTGAAGAGAAAAGAGTACTTTGTAGTGTAATCTGTAGCCTAAAATGATGAAGAGTGGGCTCAAAGCTCTTATTGAAGAGACCGTAGCAATCGGACAAATTGAGGTTGCTGCTAAACTGAATAGCTTACCGACGAACTGGAAAGTACCCATTGGGAAAAACAATTTGAACATTTGACGGTTCAGTTCAAATTTGTTGTTTTGTGGAAACGTTGACGCAGGCAACCATGTCTTGATTCTGTCGAAAGGTTTTCTGTTTGATAAAGATATCGTTATAAAACCTAACAAAAAGTTGAAGAAGAACTGGAATTCGCCCACAAAGACGGGGAAGTCAAAGTTGTTGAGGATGGACTTCGTCAACTGTGCAGTCATGGACGACACGCTGTACCACACAATGAGGTATAAGATGACGCTGATGTTGAACAATTGCGATTTAGGATGGCTATTTCGGTGTGGTTTGAGGTGGTCCATTCTGGAGCCACCTATCCCGGACATGTTTCCCAATGACGAAGACATGGCGGATGGATGGTATTCTGGAGGGGGTGGTTAACGAGTGAAGGTGAGGCAGTGGAGGCTGGCTTAGTTTATGGAGAGGGCCGGAAGAGCAGGAGCAAGATGTGCCTGTGCATGCGGTATTAGGTGTTGGCAAGTACAATTGTATCTGGTATCTAGCGTCTAATCTCGCAGCTCCCTCACTACGTGGTGCGTTCAATGCTGAATTGCCCGCTGGAGCCTGCGTTTTTTCTCTTTTATTTTATTTTTGGCCTGCGAAAATTTCCTCTTTCGGCCGGCCAAAGTGCGCCGGTGCACGGGTGGCGCCCCGTGGCATATTGCCGTTTCGGGAAGTATATTGCTAATTCAGTTATACAGGTTCCATACACAGGCCTATTCCCTACTCGTCACTCTTGGCGGCGTTGGCAGCCTCCACCTGCTGCTCGACGAGACGGTCGGCAAAGTCCGGGTCCATCTTTGTGAGGACGAACGGGAGCACAGCGACGACGATCATCGTGCACACCCCGATCTTGAGCCATCGGTTGTTCATGATGGTGCCGATGAACGGGAAGGACATCGTCATGCTGGTAAGGAGTCCACCGGCGTCGGCCTGCAGGAACTGCTTCACACCAACGTGAAAGTGGGCACCATTTATGATAATAGGACGGGTAGTGTCACTCACAGCTATGGAAGGAAGCTTTCCTTGCAACTTGTTGTGGAGTCCTGGTAAAAACTGCTGGATTTGGATCTTCGCTAGGGTGCCATCTGTGGACTTTTCGGTGAC